>JAMKCH010026108.1:0-28622 GCA_023653785.1 Ophioderma brevispina
AAAGCGGATCGAAGAATTGGGGATATTAATTAAAAAAAAATAATATTAAAGATTATTTTTAAAAATAAGTGCTCAGATATACTATTATAGATGGACTTCAAAAATCAGTAACAGTATTATAATTTTTTAAGTGTGTAAGAGGAACGCTAGTCACATTCCCGGACACGAAAGGGCCACGAGTGCGATGGTCACGCCGGTTTACGCAGCTCGTTAGCAACGTCACTGGAGTTATGGGAACCTGTGGGAACTTGTCATCTGCTATTTCCGCTGATTTTTGGGCATAAACGATGTGCCACGAACTATATTACCCAACGTAATGCACTGAAACTTTCAGGATCACTAAAGAATTACACCAGCTTGTGTCATTATGGCAGAAATTATATGAGCATGGCCTTCTGAGTTGGTTTATAATGATTTTAATGGGTAAAATTGTTCCAGAGGAGTGATTACTATGCAATACACTGTCGATGAAAATCGCTTATACTTCATGACGGCCAAAAATGGAAACTCCTTTTGTGCCTACTGCATAATGGAGGACAAATATTGATCTTAGGTAGGAAGTCCGTACGTTGGATGCTAGACTCCCGTTTTTTAGATATTTGGCCTCATTTTCTACCGTCTCGTGCTTAGACTTGGATCGGCCAAATTTGCAAATTTTGAAAGGGCGCCCGCACACCTGATAATTTTGCCGACGAGGTCACCACTGGCGGTCCGACTATGAAACCATAGCCAAATGAACACTTATGTATAAACTCTGCTAATCAAGGAAGACCGGTGGCCATTCTGTATAGGAACTCTGTCATCAATGAATAGAACCGGATACATAATATCTTGAATATAAAAACTCAAGTGAGGTTTTGAAGTAGGATAAGGGCAAGGAAAAAGAAAAGTTTGTCTCAGAAGATCGCGGCGATATGTTTTCAAAAAATTGGTTTTTTGACCGATAATTTTTCCTTTTTTTTTTAGGTGGTTTGACTCACTTAAATTTTTTTTGGTAACAAATTTCAGAGAAAAAATGCAAATTTTTCACATTTCTTCGAGACAAACTTGTTTTTTTTGGCCTAATTATTTCTAGTTGTGGATTTGCAACTGAGAACTAAACCCCATTACAATTTGGAAGTTCTTCACGTTTTAACACTTAAGTGACCAAGGGTTTTCACTCCCGGTGGTGCCAAGGGGGGGGGGGGGGTTCCCTGGGACCCCCCCCTAAGGAACCCACTTTCCCGAGGGAATTTTTGAACGAAATTATACCACAATGTGAAGGATCAAAGACAACCCCCAAATCAGCAATAAAAAATGAGATGTGTTATGTTGGGTGCCAAATTAGGGGCCCAAAAATTGTTTTCAAACACGCAAAAAAAATTGGGCAAAAAGAGGGAAAATCAAATGAGCCTTGCTTCCATTCAAACATATTCAAAAACTTATTTTATGTTGATATCTATTCTAGAAGACCCAAATTACTTATATATAACACTAAACCGCATTTTAGGGAATCCGGATATTTTTTACGGTGTGTGTTGCAAAACACGTCATTTTCCCATAGAGGGTGTTTGTCAGTAACGGTTTGGCAAAAACGTACATGATGAAATTGTTGGGTTTTCAGCACATAAAAGGGTTAATTATTTTAATGTTACGAATAATTGGTACTTACATGTAGGTGTGAACTTATATCAGCAAAAAAAAATTGCTTTGGTTCTCGGTTTTCTTATTCTTATTTTTAAAATATTCTCAAATGACTTTCCGTTAGTGCCAATGGGGGGGGGGGAGGTCCCATGGGAACCCCCACTAATTATCTCATTAACGGTATTGCGATTTTAATTATTTTGGTATGAATATGAAAAGAAGCGCATTTAAAAGTCAGAACAATTACAAAAAATTTCGGCGCAAAATCGCACGCGTAAAGCGGCCAGCGCGCGAAAAAACAAAAAAATTTTGGGCAATTTAATTTTAATGCCCCCCCCCCCTTGGTCACTTAAGTGGTTAAGCTTGTTATGTTCAAATTTAAAGGAAAGCATGAATACCTAGTGAACCGAATCTTATGTACAGGCAATATCGCAAAATGACAATTCATTCAGCCTAGTTACAACTATGAGGGGCGCTTGCTACTGCTTAATCTGCCAGACCCTTTAGGAATCGGATTTTCCAAAAATGAAAATATAAGGGAATGTGGTTACCCCCTTCGCGTGTGTGGTTACAAAATGCAAAAGTAGACGAGGGTTACAAGTTATTACAAGAGGCATTAGTTGAGACGGTTCTAGAAATATTGTTGTGCGTGTTAGGTACAAGCGGTTCGATCAGTGGATGATGAATCTTTAAACTTGTTTTATATTATAGCTTAATAGACAAAAACTGTTTATTATTGATATTTATATAGCGCGGTCGGTTTGTCTTTTATGTTTGGAAGCTATGTTAGATTTGCGATTGTCTACTTGCAAAACTGAATTATTTAGCGTAGACAGTCGTAACACATCTAACCCTTGGATGGTTTATTTTAATATTTAAATATGTATCAACTTTAAACAGGTCCGACGCCTGCAGGATTTTTTTTTTTTGGGGGGGGGGGGGGGGTCGTGCGGGGTGTGCGGGACCTTCGGAAAAGGGGACTTTGTTGGATAAAAAAATAGACCAAACCCACTAAGATGGTCCTTTTTGGTACCTTTTTGAACATCTAATCACCATTAAAAGTGGACCTGTTTTTGTCAAAATTATTCTCTATATTTTTGCTTAAAAACATTAGCAAAAAAAGTGGACATATTGGCCTTGTGGATTTTTTTTTTGTGGGGGGGGGGGGTGTTGCGACCGCACCCTTACCACCTCCCCTGCTTACGGGCCTGCTGGTTTATTAAAGTAAGGCGAACATAGGGCGCGAATTAAATGTCGAGAGGAATAACAAGTGGGCTATTAAATTAAAGTATTTATGGCATGTGTGGAAAGTGGGACCTGACCCAAAAACCCAAGTTAGTATTAATTAAATAGCCCGTTTTTGATTTTTCTTGATTATTGCACCCAATTAGAATGAACTTTCCATGTTTGGGGAGGTGACCACACCCATCCTGGCACCTCCCTGGCTACGCTAGTGAATAAGTACTTCAATTTACAACTGTAGTGTATAAGGTTCAATAGGTAAGGCATTTCACAGTGAAATGATGTAGACTATAGTACACCCCGCTGAGTATAGCAATAACAGTATTTATCGTAAAGGGAAATGAGGAGATTTTTTTGAGAACACGAATTTCTCATAAATTGCACTTGATCGGTTGCAGACCACCTACCGAGAACGTTTCGAAGGTGGGACAAACAAGTACAAACGAAAATAGCAAACTTTGTTTTGAACTTGCCCCCTATCGTAATCGTCCCAAAAGAAAACCGTTCTTTGATTTTCTGTCGTGCACGACAGAAAATACGAAATTATCATCTTGCTATATAAAAACGGTGTATACGGCTTATTCACCTCATGTGTGATTTAATACATTGTTATGCATTCCAAGTATGCAAAAAACCCGGGTTCGAAACAAATTGAGGGCGCTTCTTTCTGGAAATTTCCTCGTGTCTTTTTAATCTAGTGTGGACTTCTCAACATAAACCTGGACTCTGTAAAACCTAGAAGTACAAAGTAATCAATAAACTCCCATACAAATCTCACAAGGAATACCTGATATTTGTCGATTTATACGACCAGTATTTTGTGTATCAGTGTAAGAGATTTGTTTTGTTCGTACATCATGCGCTGTGTCTTAATCGCGAAGCGCATCGATTTAATTTGTACTTTGAAGTTTAAGCAGTATATATATGGGAATCAAAACACTAATTGGGCAAAGTGGTTAATGGCTATCGTGGTTATAGAGCAGCCCAGAAGGTTTTGATCAAACGAACGAGATACCAATATCTAAACACTGGAAAATTCAGAGAAAAATGTAACTTTTGCAAATATGAATGTCTGCCGGAGACCCGCTGATGCGTGTGGCCCCAGGAGAGGGGTAAAGTTGCTATGATGGGTTAAATGTTTGCATTCATATTTGCAAAAGTTCTTGCAACATTCTTGCATGGCTTCACCTGAAGATCGATTGCCACTCTTAAGATTTAATCCGTCCATTGATGTGAACCAGTAACCCATTGATGAACATAAGACACATGTGTTGTATGGCATGTATGCGTACAAATAGGAGAGCGTGACTTATTGATCGCCACACTCTCTTCAAACGAAAGTGATGGCGGTTAGATTGAATTAAACGAATAGTGGCAAAACCACCACATATATATGTGACCCACCATTACAAACCCCGGAACAAGTCGCAGTGACTTATTCCTCATTTGATCAGAGCCAGTCAGAAATAGCCAAATCCCCAATTCATTCATCTTTAACAATAAAAGCAAGTATGACTTTAGTTACCTTTATATAGACTAATCCCACTAACCAAATTCACCCAACCAAAGCGGGCAGACAACTGTCCACATAAAACACATGCCACTGTTAGCATTCCAGTCTTTTGTTGACTTCAAGTAAAGATACCTCCAGAGATGCAAAAGAATGTGGGATACAGCTGGTGGGATTAGTCTATATAAAGGCAGCTAAAGTCATACTTGCTTTTATTGTTAAAGATGAATGAACTGGGGATTAGGATATTTCTGACTGGCTCTGATCAAATGAGGAGTAAGTCACTGCAACTTGTTCCTGGGTTTGTAATGGTGGGTCACATATCATACAGGCAAAGTCATTTGAGTGCATTTGATTTAGCAATTCTTGCACCTTCTACACATAGACAGGACGTCTATGATGATTATCAAACATTGCATATTTATACTGATTTAACTCAAAAGGGATCATGGAATTTAAATTAATTTTAAATCAATTATACCAAATTTTGGAGCTTTTATCTCCAATAAAGGAACATTTATGCTGAATAATGTATCTACTCAACTATATCTTCGGCTTTTCGAATTTCAGTATCAACACGTCCCCGCCAAGTAAAGCCAAGCCCTCGACAATATGCATGAACTGACACGAATAAAAAATCAGACTATAACTACATTTCTTTTTTGCAAGATTGTATAATCTCATCAGAGATAATGTGTAAGACGTGGCCGAGAATGCATCCTTCACGAACACCGAAAAAAAAAACAAACAAACAACGAGAAAAAGCAATGAGAGAGAGAGAGAAAAAACAACGTTCAAGAGATGTCCAAACTTGTTTACTTCCCTCTTTAAAATTGACCTTACTTTCCAATTAAATATCGTAGTCGTTAGCCTGCTGTGTGAGTCAGTCCTAAAATCACAGTTGTACAAATTGTCAGCAGGATCTATTATATGGTATGCTCTTGCTTGCACAATAGGCTAATGACCTTGCTAATGTTCAAATTTTCTGCAGAGGTCTAAAAAAAAAAAAAAAAAAAATTATTTAGAGTTTTGGTCAGTCATAACAAACTACAATATCTACGTGGCCTAATCCTCCTCTTCACCCAGCCTTGATGTTCATGACACTTTATCCGTTCTTTGATTGACACCAAACAAAGAATCGATTGCGTGTCTCAAACTTTACGACAATCTGTTCAATTGAATCTTGTATGAAGCCTTTATAAATTCGATACAAAAAAGTCCATGTACAATGGGTTAAAGCATCTTACTCTGTTGAACAAAGTTTAGCATTCCAGCTTTTAATACGGCTTTTTAGTTTTTGGTCTCAACACATCCTCTCCACATTAATTCGTACCATCGACAATATGCGTTTACTGACAGGAATAAAAAAATAGACTATAAACGAATAGTGGCAAACCCACCACATATATATCATACAGGCAAAGTCATTTGAGTGCATTTGATTTAGCAATTCTTGCACCTTCTACACATAGACAGGACGTCTATGATGATTATCAAACATTGCATATTTATACTGATTTAACTCAAAAGGGATCATGGAATTTAAATTAATTTTAAATCAATTATACCAAATTTTGGAGCTTTTATCTCCAATAAAGGAACATTTATGCTGAATAATGTATCTACTCAACTATATCTTCGGCTTTTCGAATTTCAGTATCAACACGTCCCCGCCAAGTAAAGCCAAGCCCTCGACAATATGCATGAACTGACACGAATAAAAAATCAGACTATAACTACATTTCTTTTTTGCAAGATTGTATAATCTCATCAGAGATAATGTGTAAGACGTGGCCGAGAATGCATCTTTCACGAACACCGAAAAAAACCAAACAAACAAACAACGAGAAAAAGCAATGAGAGAGAGAGAGAGAGAAAAAACAACGTTCAAGAGATGTCCAAACTTGTTTACTTCCCTCTTTAAAATTGACCTAACTTTCCAATTAAATATCGTAGTCGTTAGCCTGCTGTGTGAGTCAGTCCTAAAATCACAGTTGTACAAATTGTCAGCAGGATCTATTATATGGTATGCTCTTGCTTGCACAATAGGCTAATGACCTTGCTAATGTTCAAATTTTCTGCAGAGGTCTGCAGTTAAAATCTGTTCGAATCCGGCCACATTAAAGTATAGGGAATTCAACTTAGTGATGACAAGTCACTTTCTGTGGTCTTCCCTATATAAAGCTAAATCGTCGAGTGTATTACATATATAGTGACGGATGTTAAACAAAATACAATTTTTTGTTTTCGAGAAAATCGCATTTGAAAATAGTGAACGCTAAAGTGTCGGCAAACATCCCCGTATACGATTCAAACGATCAAATTCGATTAAGAAACGAAATAAACAATTGACCATTTAATTCAGCTAATATTCATGAATTTTAACTTTAGAAAATGGATGTAATACATTGTCCGTCACACCAAAATTTACGCAAATTGGCGATAACGTTTATGACATAGTGACGGATGTTGAATTTTCTCTATACTAAATAGTTATTCAGCATCCGACATTATGGAATACAACAATCGGCGTTTTCCGAACATCCGTCAAACCAACGTGCGTCATCGCGAATTTTATATAATAACGGTTGTTGAATGGATTGTCGAGATTCACCGCTTTGAACTTTAAATATAATATAAATGTCTAGTAATAGCACTATTTATAAATCAATTACATATTTTGCTTGTGTCGTTTATAAATTTAAGATGGGAATATTTACTAACAAAAGTATTTAAAAAGCCCTGGTGGGAAATCAAGTATACCCTTATATGACAGAGGGTTCAACATCCGTCACTAAATAATACACCAAAGTCTCTGTTGTGCAACATACGTCAAAATTGCCAAATTTCTAATTAAGATTATTAATGAATTAAGTACTTCAAAGTTTCGACACTTGGCATATTTGAAGACTTTGATATTTAGTACCATTTCCCTTAATTTCGTAAAAATGATAAAAATTTCACCGATGATATATATAGATATATATATATATATATATATATATATATATATATATATATATATATATATATATATATATATATATATATATATATATATATATATATATAAAAAAAAAAAAAAAAAAAAAATTCATATCCTTTGTTATTCTAGTGGATTACCCTTCATTTGCATAAATTAATATTCATATCTTTTGACGGAATAAACCGCAATTCTAAAGGAAACGTTAGGGAGACAGTAAATGTCTCCCTAACGTATTCATTAGTACATAACAAAGATCAGTGTCTCCCAAAGGTGCGATATAGGGTTATATAGCTATAGAAAAAAGAGGGGTTACTGTAACTGCAGAAACCACGTTTTGTAAATATGTTCATTGCATTCCATCCTCTGAATGTGACACCAAAGCAGAGTGACGTAACAGCAAAATACGTATTTCAAGAAAAACGGCTTTGAAGATTTTAATTTGTTTTATTATGTTAACCCTCGTCCGACGGGGGGGGGGGGGGGGGGGACTGATGATTCCGTGTCGCACAAAAACGGAAACTATGATATGTTACGTATGATGCTACTGTAAGCAAATACTGACAATATTTGTATTTCTTTTCTTATTTTTAGTGTATTAAGTGTATTAACATGTATATGTTTATTATGGCACCCATCATTGCCAAATAAATACCAATTTTGCTTGCATGAATGGCGAAAAGGGTCGAAAACCCCCTTGATTTGGGAGATTTGCTTACAAATAACGTTATAAATAAGCTCCCAGCTATGACGTCACTATGACGTCATATTGTTAAAACTTGATATGTTTGTACTATATTTGAAGGGAAGACATATGTAGCTACACACTGATACCAAACATGATGATGTTTGTCCCTTAATTATGAAAACATGAGGGGGGTAATCAACCCCCTGGTCGGGAATATAGTAGAAAAACCCTTAGTTGGACGATGATTAATTAAAACATATGTTTCAATTAAAGCCTTGTGCAAAATTGCCAAAATAAGTTGAATTTAAATTATATTTAACTAATCAATATCCAACCTATTTAGATATATGAAAAAATGATGTTAAATAAAATACGTCACTATATGTGAAAACGTCAAAATAGCAATTTCAACATGAGCATAACAAATACGTCGCACAAATACTTCGTTATGTGAGGCGTTTTTCACATACGTCGCTATGTAAAAACGACATAATAACAACTTTACCGTGGACTGAAAAATACGTCCCACAAATTCGTCAGTATGTGAAACGGCGAATACTTTAAAATGCAGACACGATGCTATGGGCCTGTGTAGATTAGATTTTCACATATACGTCGTTATATATGATGCAAATAATTTAACGTTTTGCAAATACATCATAATTAGTTCATTAATATTTTATTAATTAAGTCACTTTGAGGTTTGAAATTTGGTGAATTTGTACAGTAGTACAAACAAACGTATACTAAATTTCTCCCAAAACAATACGAAATGTCCAATATGTCACTATGTGATTGCGGCAGAACATTTTCCAGAGCGTTTCACCGCCACGTCATTTTTTCTCGTAAAAAAGAAAATAAAGGCCTGTCGATTTGACCTTACGATTGCCTGGTGTTAGTTCAAATGATTCCTAAGTAAATTTACTATATTCAGCTAAAAACTACATCGTGTAGAAGTGAAGCTGATGAACGGATGTGTGACGTTTCTATAATTACCACAACTGATTGATCTCACGCGAGCTCTGCAAAGCATTCACTTCAAGCCTAAATGACTAATTTCAACCGTATTGTGTCACTTCTATGAATCAAATTGCTGCCTCAAATAGAACTACTTACATTTATAAATATCAAATTTTGTCAGAGAAACATGTGTTAGAGTGACCGTTCCGGTGTTTGCTATTAGGTAAATAATTAAAGCAGGGATACGCATTTTTCTGAAAATATCAAAATATGCACTTTCATAGTTGACGCCTGTTTTCCATTCTTTGTTAAACACTTCATAGAGTTGGTACAGCGTAGTGTGCTGGGGATTGCAGGCAACCGATAAAAGTAATGCGCAATGTTTTGTATGTACTGTCTTAGGTGTTGGAATTAATATGTTATGCGGATTTCCTTTTAGAATCAAGTTAGGTGTTACACACTTCAATAGGCTATCAATTTGTTGAATGCCATGTAATATGGAATGGAAATTAGGCTAAAGAATATTTGATTCACAAAAGACCCGGTTTGCGAGTTTATTGAATTGACAAGCATTGACCATAGGTTTTGGTTATCATTTATTTCCTGTAAATATTACACTTTACATGAAATTAATACTGCACTCATGGGCGTCAATCGGTGGGGGACGAGGGGGACATGTCCGCCCCACGATTTTTGGGGTGGGGGACACAATATCAAATGCCCCCCCCCCCCCATGATTTGTACTAAGGCTTACCAATGGAGGATCCTGGGCCGCCGGCCCTCCCCTCGTCTAAAAAAATCAATGCGACAATGACACTTACGTTGGCAAATACTTTTTAACACATGAATTTCCAAAATTTTCCGCGCTACGCGCGGTATCTAGAGGGATTATAGACCGGATTTCAGTGCAGGGCCTATTTTGGTTTGAGAATGACGACAAGTTTTGTGATCGCCTCGACCAATTTTGTACTTTTCCTTGGAACGGCCAGCACGTGCACCAAAGACTCACCAACTCAATGCGACTTTGTAGAGCGGGTCGTTACTATAAAGCAAAAATTATACACGCCCGAACTGGATTTAAATGGTTAAAAAACTTAAAATGCCTGCGGCCGACCCGCTACGCATACGGTTTTTACTTTGATACATTGTTTTTTTTTTGTTTGTTTTACTGAATGCTTCAAGTTCATTCAATACCATGGGAGTGGAGTTGTGCTTCATTGTATTATATACTTTCACAACAGGAAATGAACTAAGCTGACCAATTGTCTTAACACTTAAGTGACCAAGGGGTTTTCCCTCCCGGAGTGCCGGGGGGGGGGGGGGGTCCCCACTGTTAGAAAATTTTCCGTAAATTTACGGAAATTTCTGGCAGCAGAATTTCCAGACTTTTTTCGGGTAAATTTACAGATTTTCTGTCAATTAACGGAACTTTGACAGTATTTTTACAGAAATTTGTCTCAAATTATGGGAAAAAATGTGTATTTTAACAGATTTTTTCCGTAATTTAAAATTACGGAACGAAAAAAAAAGTCTGGAAATATTGCTGCCAAAAATGTTTCCGTAATATTCCATAAATTAACATTTTGTTTTTTATTTTTATTTTTATTTTTTTCCGTAAATTTACGGAAAATCTGTTTTCTTAATTTACGGAATTTATACCACATGTGAAGGGTCATAAGACAACCTCAGACAGCAATAAAATATGAAATTTGTTATTCGGGCTGCAAATTAGGGGCAAAACATTGTTTTCAAAACATGCGAAAATTGGACAAAAAGACGGAAATTTCAAATGAGCCTTGCGCTTACATCAAACTTTTTGAAAACTTATTTTATGTTGAATCTATTCTAGAAGACCCAAATTACATATATTTAACACAAAACCTGCAGTTTTAGGGATCCTGTATTTTTAACGGGTGTTGCAAAATACACGTCATTTTCCCATAGAGTTTGTACAGTAACGGTTTAGCAACGTCCACGACGAAATCGTTTGTTTTCAGCACATAAAGGGTTAATTATTTTTAATGTTACTAATAATTGTTTACTTACATGTATGTGTAAACATATATCAGCAAAAAAATAGCTTTGGTTCTTTGATAATTAAAAGTATTCTCAGATGACTTCCGTTAGTGTCCAAGGGGGGTTCCATGGGACCCCCACTAATTAACTCATTAACGGCTTGGCCGATTTAATGTGTTTGGTATGAAAAAAAGCGCATTTAAAAGTCAGACTATTACAAAAAATTTCGGCGCAAAAATCACACGCTTAAAGCGGCCAGCGCGAAAACAAATTTTGGGGGTCCATAGGACCCCCCCCCCCTTGGTCACTTAAGTGTTAATATTCCATATTTACTCAAACACTAAGAATTAGGTGTTGAAAAATTACTGTGAATAGACCAGACAAGCAGACAAACAGAGAAAATTAGATTCGTCGTTATGTTTTTCCGATGTATCAATAGTAACTTTCTGACCTTTGCTTCACAAGAGTTAAATTGCAAATCAGATTCAGTGAATTCAATGATAATCAGTGCATTAATTATATTAGATTATTAATTTTAAACATTGTAAGCTATTGCAAACATTCAGAGTCAATTATTACCTGGTCCAGATGGCGAAAACAAGATCTCTTTTCCAATAACTTTATTCTCTAAATTTAACTATTCTAACTTACTTGTCCATTGCCATAAGCTGAAAGACAATTCTTCAAGGCTAATGGTAGAAATCAACGTTGAACAAAGATTTAATTGAAAACTAAGACAACAGACATAATTATAATACTTTCTTTGCCAAGTTCAAGAAGCTAAAGTTTATAACGTTTTGAAACTTGACTTTGTGGAGAAGGCAAGAGCAATATTTAAATGTCTTTCGAACAGTGTTAATTGTGCAATATTGTTAAGAATATAAACTCTTATCAAAAATACGTGTTTCAAATTCGTTTTAAAACATGTCACTGATCAATGAAAGTTTCATCTGATCAAGTTGATTTTGTGCAATATTTTTATGCAAAGAACTTTCATACAAAATCTGTTTGAAATCTGTTTAAACATGCTATTGATCCATGAGAGCTTCCATATCATTTCGCAGAATTTTTTTGTGGAAGCAATATTTGAAAAAAAAAATAGTAGGCTGGTATTCCGAAATGGAGCCTAACTTTAGACCCGGTGTGAAAGCAGATATAGTCCGGCGGAAGCCACGGTCCGGGCTCCATAGACGCAACATTAGTTTCACGCTTTATTCCGTTATCGTCTATGGAGCCCCGGACTGTGGCTCCCGCCGGACTATATCTGCTTTCACACCGGGTTGAAACCAGGGTTAGTCCTACATGAGGGGATTTTTTCCTTTCAACATACTCTAAAAATGTGCTGTTATGGGTGAGAAAATTCCTCCTGGATGGGCCGGAGATATCTATTCGTTTACACAAAATGTGCTTTACTGTGAAATGGGAGAAAAATGGTAAGGTGTACAAAGCCGTTCATATCTGCTTCCTTTTAAAGCGATTTCTTTCATTTTTTTAACGATTATATCAGACAAATTATGGTTCAGTGAACATATCGAGTTCAGGGTCAGCAGTATTCTATGCATAAGTTTCTTGATACACCCAGTAGTAGGAGCATACCGTGAAATACTTTTTTTCTAAGGGATCTAAATTGTCCGTAAGATATTATTTTTTTTTATGACAGTTTTTATACAAAATACTTAAATGGTGGCCATATTCCTCAGCATTAAATACCTGGAAAGCGTTTACATTGTAACATCTTCAAAAACGGCGATCAATCGAACGGCGATTTTAAGATCGTTGATCATATCTAGAAGCATTATAAAGATAGCCACTTGTACATTTAAAATTGTTTCTATCAAATTTGCATAAGAAAATGTGTTTTGTAAAGTGATTATGGCAGGGGTTCCGCGCGAAGCCTGGGAGGGGGCCCCCATCCATAACTGCGTGGGTTGATATATGAACTCTTCATAACATTTTTATATTCAAACAAAACCCTAACCCATCAACTAGACTGTTGATTATACCTAGAAGAATATTAAAGTGAACCACGTGGTTCAAATAGTTTCTATCAAATTTGCATAAAAAAAGTGTTTTGGAAAGTGAACCTTGCGGAGGTTCCGCGCTTCGCGCGGGCAGTGGACACCCCTTCCCGTACCCACCCAGACGCAGCTTAATTAATACACATGAACTCTCCGTGAACACTTTACATGTAATTATTTCAAACGAAACCTGACCATCAACTATATATTTTTGTTTTCTTTTTAATACCGTTTATCATACCTGTATGCATTATAAGGTGAAACACTTGTTATATTACCCTCAAATTTTGTGATTAAAAGTATTATTTTCTCAATTTTATTTGAGAAGAGATTTCTCACGGGAAAAGTACTTTGTTTATGATAAAAAAGAGAACGGGTGATTCTCTAGTGCTATAACAGCTCACACCTGTTATTTAGAACTAGATAGATTGCACACGAAGGGAAATGGGAATTCCCCAAGATGTAAACTTAGAAACTGAGTCAACTTGTTTATGCATTGAGATCAAAACATATTGCATGATTTGGGGACCCCCATGAAGTTATAATTGTGAGATGATGCAATGCAGATGATGTAATTCCCATTGGTCAGGTAGTGCAAGGTTATGTTTATGCATGATACTGTGGTAATATCTATTTTAAGACTTGGAATCCTGATTTAAGGAGAGATTTGAGTAAAGTCTCGGGGCCAGCAGCCACCAGTAACAAGTAGCTAGAAGTTATAGCTAGTTTTAATCTGCAATGGGTAGCAGACCTGTAAAGTACCTAATGCCAGGATTTATAATTCCATGTGTGCGAAGTCGCTGTAATTATTCTACTGTCGTCTTTGAAGCCAAAAGTGCTGGGAATCAAAATAGGATTCCAAAATGTGGACAGATAGAAATCGTGGTGATTATCTTGGACTGATATACTGTGGAATATTAGTGTCTTCGAGGGACTTATATAACCTTGTCTTCTTGAACTGCTGGACAAAAGTTATCTTCAGGACTGAGAAGATTCCAATGGAATATTAACTGAGGTGTGACTTAACAAAGTGTGACTTTGCATACTGTCATCTTGGAGTCTTCGCTGTGTGGACATATCATCGTTGAACTGCAACGCTTCTTGCAACACAGGACACTAGAGGACTTGAAATATTAAGTATCTTAATGTATAAATCAGGTAAAGTTGTTATTGTAATAATGTTTTGGACATACATATTCTTGAACCATTCTGATTAAAAATCATTAAATCTGTTTTATAATAAAATTCAGATCATTTGTGCACAAGGCTCATTTATTTGTGTTTGAAATGTATTTCTGACCTTTGACGTCTACGAGACGTCATAACACACTTAAAAAATTCAAATTGTGTCTATCAATTTGCATACGGCGGTCCGGAAAGTGTGTAGTCTGTGTCACAGACTTCGAAAGATATTATCTAAATTAGTACTCCGCGAGAGATTAACGTTATCCATCCGTCATAGCGAATGCATGCAAATGAAACTAAATCTCAAATATCTCCGGAAAACGAAGGGGTTCTATGGATATTTTTGCATCAGAGGGTCCGTTACTATGTTTTGTTTTGGATATGTATCGTAATTGGGTCTGAACCTATAGAACCTAGCGAGAAAATTGAACGTTTTGTCGGGTACTTCGGTGCTCGCAAACACGGAAAAGTTAACACGCAATCGCTACGGGCCGCATCCCTTTTCCCCACAATGCCTCTCGGTATTATTCCAGTCTTGAGAATTTGCAAACGCTGCGCCAACTTTTTTTTTCAATTTTAGAAACAGGATATACTTACTTACCGGAACGTCGTACAATTTGCAATTGTTTCTATCAAATTTGCATGAAAAATGTGCTTTCGAAAGCGATCATTGCAGGGGTTCCGCGGCCGCTAGTCGGGGACAGAAACCCTTTGTCGAGCGCGTACTTCCTGGTTTTCTGCGTATTTACTGCAGAAAAAATGCACTTGCCTCTGATTGGCCACAGAAGCGATATGCTGTTGCTGGGTCACCGACCACGCGTCATACGCGCTGATAGCTCCACCCCCTTTTACAACCAGGTGGTACGCGTTCGTCAAAGGGTTTCTGTCCCCGAGTATAATTTCCGTTTTCAGCTGGTCTCCCTCGCTTGAGAGGGGCTGGATCTGCCCCTCTCGCTTACTACGTACATGGTTTTTGTTGAAAAGGTAAACATTTTTTGTAAAATCACAAACAATTTAAAATATTATCGGGCTTGCTGCGTTCGCCTAGTATACCCATTTTTGTTACCAACAGTTCGAAAATCTGAAGAGCGGTGTTGGGGGGAGGGGGGGGGGTAGGCTGAGGTGGTGTCGAGACAAATTTACAATGTCCCTCCCCCCCCACGATTGAGTAGCGATTGACGCCCCTGACTGCACTATTTTACACTCATTTGGTTTTTGCACAATTAAAGACTGGATCAATTTTGTATATTTTTGTAGTAGATATAGGGCTACCATATAAGCCTTCAAAGGATTTTAGTAAATAATTAGACCTCTTCTAGATTATAATTTTTTTGCGTGTTAATGCTCTATGCAAATCCTAATCTATCAATTTATGCTATTACATGTATAAGGAATATCTTATTTGCTGTAAATGTACCTGTGGTCCTTAACAATACATACACTGATCTTATTGATTGCTGTATTGCTGTACTGCGTAAGGTATGTGTGCTAAATCTGACATATGTGCTTTGTTCAAATTTTGTCTATTCTGGAAGATATTCGAAATGTAATATTTTATGTCCATAAACCGGTAGAAATTACAACACTCTGACCTACGTAGCACTGTGATACAAAGTTAAGAGCCATAACGTAAAAAGTCTACATTTGATACATTCAATGATTTGCTGAAAGGATATGAAGGTAATACTCTTCTTAAATTGAAAGCAGGAAGAATTTCCTGGATATCGAGCAGTATAATTTGGTATCCACCATGATCCACTAGATTTGTTTAATGTGTATCGATTGCTAATGACTGACTGAATAGCACTACATTGTAACGCGCTTCTATTTTTGGCTGCAATATAACCACTGAGGCCAAAAAAGGTTGTTTCACATAGAGTGTGCATGAAGTATGTGGAGTAACTTTTGCTGAGTAACCCTATGCGATATAAGCTTAATTTTCGCCTTTGTTTTAGCTTTCAGAAAAAAAAAACCTGCAAAAAGCTACATCGTGAGCTGAACATGGCAAGGTTCTAAGTGACATTTGGTCAATTCAACCTTCCTCATGAACACGAAGTAGCACAATAGCTGCCTGTATGTTTGATTCAAATGTGTGTGTTTTTTTTACTTGTAAGTGTTCAACCGTTACACAAGATTAAACAATACGCATGGTTTCAGGGCATTTGCGTTGTAGCGGAAAGCCCGATCAAATAAAAGTGCCATGGTGTATCTACGTTTAGTTGTCTTACAGTCATCCTCGATTTTAAATGAGAAAATCAATCGTAAAGTTGAGTAATGAATGAGTCGACTACCTGTCATCAGTTGGAGTTTTCATTCAATGTGCACTGTTGAACTCTATTTGAAATAATATTTTATTACACACGAAGACGCATACAAAATGGCTCAGGTAGACGAGGGGTTAAAGGGGAAAATGCAATTACTCTATGGCTATTAACCCTCGTCTACCACGGCCATAGGTGTAACAAAAACTCTCGGTTTTGGTACCACAGGATAGCTTGGAATTTCTTCTTTCCGTTGGTATCAAAGTAAGTACCAACATTCCCATCATGACGTCACTATGAAGTCATATGCTGAGGAAACTATGAAAATATCGCATATAGGGTGGAAAATTGATATTTCACAATTTTAGCGATTCAAAAACATCATTATAGCACTGGAAGTGCTCTCATTATAAAACTAGTCATTTGCCATCAAGTAGAGCCAAAAACCACACGAAAATTCGGATATTCCTAACTTTTTTGGCGAAAAAAAATAATTTCCCCTATTCCACACTGTGTGCCTATGGAAATTGACAGTTTTGCTGACATGCGAACTTTATGACGTCATAATATTGTGACGTAATGCTAGGCATGTTGGTACTCATTTTCGTATCAATGGAAAGAAGAGGACCATAGCTATCTGTTGGTACCCATACATGTTTAAGGTCAAATAACACATGCAATATGTTTCTAATGAAACGTAACAATAGTAGAAGAGTTGAAGCTATTTCACCAATTTCTTGTTGACGGTTGAGTTGAAAGCTCTGATTCGCATATTGGTGTACTGTTGAGTTGAGTCGCGGCATGATTGGAGAAACATTTGCCTAGGAAGTCAGGATTTTCAATAAATCTGTTGGTATTTAAAGGTGCAACGGGAGATTTCACATAACAGGTGTCCCTAAAAAATCTGATTTTTGACTGGTGTAAAGCTTTCTATCAAAATGATCCCAATCTAAAAGGCTTAAATACAGGGTAAGAATTTTTTTAAGTGTCTAATCTATATGAAATCACTACATATGACACCTTACATGGGTGCCTCAAAATCTCTCGTTGCACCTTTAAGGGTCGTATTTGACCAATTTTCAAGGTTTTTATCTATAAAGACTGAGTATGGACGAAAGAGATAAGAAGGAAGCACATCGACCACTTGGCTTTTGAACGATCTATCTGCCGCCCCATGTTTGCAATTATTATTCATATCCTCACAAGTGGCCCTTCCGGGGAAAATTCCTAATCAGATTTTCTCTTTCGTGAACATTCGCAGTTCGTGGTTGTTTCTTCATTGTGTAAAGATTCCGGGTCATCGGGAATCAGCGAATCAGCACGCGATGATTGCTGCGAGGAAAATGGTAGACGTTTCATATAGAAGTACCATTGATGAAAATGAGGTATTGCTATTCATCCTGTCAAGCGCTACTGTACAACGTCATACAGCGCATGGCGGAATCAATTTTATACTTCATTTGCATCAATGGGATTTCTATATGAAACTTCTACCTAGAAAATACTCAAACATATGGCCGCTTACATGGATACCAGTCAACACGCCCGGGGGGGGGGGTGGTTATTGGATTTTGGTCGGGAACCCATGCTCGTTCCAAAAAAAGAGGGACTAGCTGCAAATGCGGGACTACCACTAGGGGTATCAAATTCACAATAATCAAGTTCTAGTCCGGCTAGGGATACAATTTCAGTTGTGAATGTGACTGGTTCAATTATTAAAATAGGAAAAATTAACCTAAACATATCAGCAAAATAACCCTAAGTGTGTGTTTTTTCTTGCAATAGTTAAGTGTAATTTTTCGTGTATATTGGCTATTTTAAGTGTGTGTCTTTTTTCATGTATTGTTCGCCCGCAAGGGGTATAATCTCACTGCAAATTATCTTCAATCTTCAATCAATCAATCTTATCATAGAATACAGCAAAAACAATATGATACATAATAATGTCAATAATGCAGAACAGTGAAAAATAAAAAAATTGTTACAATATTAATCAAAAATATGTTGCATACAAGTAAAGATGTTTATAGTACATTATAAGTGGAATTTCAAAAGAGAGTATTATATAACTGGGATAATACTAGTGGCAAATATATTTAAAATAGCACAGTAAGGATGTCATTTTACTGCTGACGTCAGGTGTATATTTCACTGAATCTAGTATAATTTCACTCAAAACTGGTCCATTTAAGGGCCGAGCGGTTGCTTTTAACTGAAAATGATCCCGTTAGGGGTAACTTTCAGAACCCTGGAACGAAGCATGGGTTGCCCCCCCAACGAACAATCAAACACAAGGACGGGCTCCCCCGGTCAACAAGTTCAAACGTAGTCAAACGTTAATCCTTTATTTCTCACTGGGCAGTCGTGGCACTAAAGCTAACGAGCTAAAAAAAATTTCCAGTAATGATGCTCGCCAATCATCAATTGCGGCAGAGTGATTACGATCAAAGGGTCGATGTTGATCCCTTCCTTTCGTGCGGGTGAATGGATAACCAGATTAAAATCGGATTGGGGAAGTCGATGTGCTTCCTTCTTATCTCTTCTCATGGATGGTAAGTTCTAAGTGTAAGTCTAAGAAAACCGATAGGTACACGATCATAGTAGGAAATTAAGAGTCATGATGTACACGTTTTGGGGGGCTGATTACAGGTATTTCCCTTCAGATAAAATGTACCCTTTCTGAAATGTTTAACAAATCTACAAATATGATTGTTACTGCTTTCTCCAAACCAGTCATTAAGCACTAACTAATTATTACCAATACTGCAAGACTTCCAAATTTGAATGTCGTGTGTTGTCTATCTACACTAAATCGATATTTGGATGAATTTTTATTTTCTAATTTAAAATGTCCTCGTCCTTCCTTGGGATTTGTGATCTGAAATTGAACATCATCCGCCTACGGCAATGCGTACATTTCTGTTCTTGGCCGTTGACATACTTCATACTTCATTTGCCCATGGTGAAGTTTATTCCAGTGGGAGTGAAGAAATTCAAAAGCAACTATCAGCGGACATCCCAAGGAAGGAGCATCCCAAGGAAGGAGCATGCATTTATTATCAAATGCAGATATGTGTTTTTGATAACGGGTCAAGCACCGGAATGACGAAAACACATTTTACCCTTTGAAATCTTAGGGTTAACGGATGTTTGGTTTTGAAATTATGAAGGAAAATGTATCCCATTTCGGTCAACCAATTTTAATTTTACAGAGTACTCTATGGGTTAACAAAATCACGTTTTTTTAGCTCTCACATCAAAACGGATTTAAAAACAAAATACAGATGGGGTTATGGCGTGAAAGGCATTCAATCAAAATGAAAACTTTATATAATTAAATCTGTAGCACGATTAAGAAGTTCAAAACAATTAAAAAATAAAGCATTGGAGCAATACTCAAGATGGCGTCCAAAATGTAATTATTATTTAAGTAGTGGCACATTGGGCCAAAAAATCATTACTATGAGGAAAACCACACACAAATATATTCAAGGGCCAATAGAAATCCTTATCAAGCATGATCTTGCTTCAGATCCAGGATGGCAACCAAAATGTCTCCAAAAGTTTCAACAAAATGACAAAGTTGTGAAAAATAAATCACAATTTGACTAGATATTATAAGTGTATGGAAGAAACCACGCAATGTTGTTTGAAGGGCATGATAAGCTCTTGTCCAGCATATATAGGGCCACAGGGTAAGATGATCCACCCCCTCTAGAAAGAATACAAAGAACTTATTTCACTTTACACTACTATCTATTAGTACATTGCATAACACAGATTTCTCAAGTGTAAGATGGAATCACTTGCACATTCAATTAGAAAGTTGCACTAAAAAGTTCATTTTTGGCACTTTTTTTCTAACTTTCGGTAAAAATATTTTTGTCAAATTCCCGCTACAAGGATCAAAGCTATAATGGCACTCTTTTTTGTATTGAGGGTGTGGTATGTGAACATAACTTTAGAAAATTGATTGTAACTGTAACCAGTTTATGTTAGAAGGAATCTTGCTTTTTGACTTAAATGGTCCCTATGGGGTAAGTTGAGCAACTGTGCATGGGGTAAGTTGAGCATAGGAAAATGTGCACAATTTTCTCAAAAAAAAATCCAAGTAGATTCACATAAAAAAATATTTATTTTCAACTTTTAGATTTATATTATCCAGAATTTATGATAAAAGTACCAAGTACCAAGTATAAAATAATATGACTTTGACAATTAGAAACTCATATCTAGTATTTGTTTGGTTGTTAACATATTCATAATGAAAAAAAAGTAATATGCCTTCTGTAACTAATTCTTTAAAAAACGACAAAAATTTGCCATATATTTGGTTATCACTGACCAACAATCTTGAATTGTAAACTGATATGTGTAGAACAATTAAAAAAAAATACAATAAACATGTTTCAAACTTTAATTTATACTTTTATACTTTAATAACAAGATATGGATGATACATAACTAAATATAATACAGATATACGCTAATTTAATAGGTTTAAAAAACTCCTGTCGTATTGTCACCATCTGGGATTTTTGTGAACAAAAGAGAATATGCTAGACAAACGGGTTTTTCTAATGGTCCAAAGACAATAATTTATCTCACACTTAATTTAATACATTTAAATAATATTGCGGGATTAATATAAAACAATATATTACATAATTGTAATTTTAAGTTTTTTGGTCTTTAAAGGCTGATTCAGAGATTTCCGCAATATACCTTTTGTTGCGTATTTGTTGCAAATAGCATCGAGCTAGAACTAAAGCAAATCACCTAAAATCAGGGAGGGTCCAGTCCCCAGAGGGGGGTGTTGGGGGTGTGACACCCCCCATTTACAAATTCTGTCGGCAAAATGTTGACTTGGTCGGCGGAAAAGGTCTAAATGTCGGCGCAACTGATTGGATGGGTGGATTTATCGGTGGGTGCACTCCTCCACATCTGTTTTGTTTGTTTGTTTCATAGCTGTAAAGTATCTGATTTCGTTTGCGGTGACCCCCCCCTCCCCTCCCCGTCTTCCAGAATTTCGAACCGAGGTAAAAAAAAAAATTGCGGTGTACCTGGCGAGCGCAGCGAGCCGGAAAATTAAAATCTTGAAATCCGGGCCCATGATTTTGTCGGCAACACATACTCAACACCGTCCCCCAGTAAAGGTCTGGGGGACGCCCCATGCCTAAATTTCCTAAATTTACTACATTTAGAGAATGAATCAGATTTTCCGTTTCCATGCAGTAAAACATTATGCAAAATATAACAGTGCCATAGGATACCGTGTATAACAAAAATTCCGGATCCGGAATTTTATAACAAAGTTGTGATTTTCTATATGAAGGACTTCGATTTGAGCTTAGATATTTCACACAGTGATTAGTACATGGACAAGTAATATGTATATGCAAAAAACACGATTTGTTTGAAAATTGGGTGCGCCCTCATCTGAAAATCTCTGAGTCAGCCTTTAAAGATGTCCGTTTTGGCCGCCATTTTGAATTTAAAGATGCTATCAAGACTAAAATGCTAAATGAGAGTTTCTAATGGTCAAATCAATATATCCCACAGTTCCACTTAATGGTTCACTGATGGGTTTTTAATAACGTTATATTCATTTACAAAAAATCATACATCAGAAACTTTTGGCCCATTCGGTTTTTTAAATAAAGTGGCTAATGTGCATTGGAACCAATAGAAATAAGAAAATAAACACGAGAAGGCAACGGGAACCATTTGTCTTACATAATGGCCCTGAAAAAAGTTATCCCTGGGGGTTGACTGGAGAATACACAAGGTGACCTCTGAAGGTAGTGTCCTTGCGATAAGATTGAAGAGGACGTTGATTTGAATATTCGCACATGGCCGAGCACACTCTTATCCACGGACACCCGATGCAGCGATGTGGAAAGTCGGTGCCTTGTAACCATGAATACAAATTGCTGCAGTTTCAATCAATATATTTGGGTTGAATGCAAACTTAAAGTATGGTAAATGAAATTAATATACGGGATAAAACATTCGAAATTTTAAACCGGGTAAAGAGATGTAGTCGCTCGGACCATAGTCAGGGCTCCATAGACGACATCTGAATAAAGCGTGAATAATGTTGCGTGAAGGGTGAACTGAACGAGTGCCCTTATCTTCACCATTGGAGGTGGGAATATAGTTCCGGAGGACCATACCTTCCTGCCAGAATGGCAAGTGGCACACAAAAAGTTCTAAAGCACCGCCTGATTAAAACAAAAACAAAAAACGTGGGCCTACCATCCTCAAAGTACCTGAAGTATAGTGACATTAATCTGAGGTAGTAATAAAATACAGTGTTGGTCCGGTTTTCACGTGGCTTTTGAAATGGACGATGAATAAACTTGGTATGTTGTGTTCATAGGCGCATCTCACTGCATAGCCGTCGAAGTACACGAAGCTGATCGTGTGGGAACGGGTCTTTTGCATGCAGGAGAATGTGATGATTTTAATTTTAAGAATTGCGCGAAATATATGGTTTAGATATGGACATGATCGAAACCGTAGGTCCAGAAAGGTTGACAGATGTTTAGGAAATCTCAAAGGGAATTGAGACGGATGGAAGGAATGAATTTGTCGAAGTCGTCTCAAGAACACGAGGTAAAGCAGATGATTTGCCTCGTGTGGACATGGCAAACGCCACATACGAGTCACGGAAATAAGGCAATGCCACGGTGATACCAACAAGCGTCGTAATGGAGAAGCAACGCATAATCGTCCCAACTGGACGTTTACAGCCAACGCTTCAATGTCGACTTATTATTCAAAAATTAATTTGAAACTTTAACAATGGCGGATCAACGATTTGAAAAATGCAAAATTACGGGGGGCTGAAAGGCGGAACTGGTCTCAAATAGCTCAAATGGGCTGATTTTGCAATCAAGAATTTGCAGAATTACCGGAGATCGAGACCCCTCAGCACCATCCTGGATCCGCGCCTGTTTATGCCTATTTTCTTCTCCGCTACCTTAATGTTTGTGTGATATCTCGTTACGCTCGTATTTCCACCATTTATATCACTAACGTCCCTAGAGGAAAGTTTGACAATCACAGCAAAAAATGGAGGGAGTTTCTTTTCCTGTTGACCAGGGACAATTTCCCTAACCCATCGGGAGAGCTCTCTGAGTCAGCCCAAAGCAGGGTACGCTCGTGATTTTTGAGAAGTGCAATTCAAATGTCGTAAGGGATGTTTGGATTATATATAAAACCCACAACCTCTCGCTTAGATCTCGAGTGCGTTAAGCAACTTGTTAATGCATTGATACACGGCATATTCGATTATATCCGCTCTCAAACCGAACTTAAGTTCTACTTTAACCCGGGAATTTAACATGATTACCCTATTTATCTATGGCCAACATATACATTTCAACCAGACTTTTATAAAGTAGATTGATGTAGATGAATCATGTTTTAGAACATGATAACATTTGTATGTACCCGATAAGAGAGGTTGAGTTCGCCGTCAGAGTCAAGATATCATAGATGTGAATGTCCTTTGATGGACCGGAAATGCGCAACCTTATAGTGCGATAGAGAAAAATCATTCAACACGTGTTTTAATTAAAGCTCTCTTGGATGGACACAATAAATGCACGTGGTAATTTATGCTCAATTCTTAAAATCGATGACAGCTACAATCCAAGTAGATAATGCACAATTCATATCATATTTCAAAACAATATTTAATTTCTAAAGGTAACAAATTCGTTCCTCTTTTAAAAGAATTTCATGACATGCCAAAGAACAAGTCTAAGTAAAAAGGAAATACATGTATATGGTTATGGCGAGTTCAGTTGTGAAACGCGTTATTCGTCAGTCACATCATATAACGGGTATGTGATATTTGTGACATTTGTTTCGTATTTTGGCAGATGAAGTTCTGAGAAAAGGTTTATACCAGCCTGTGTAAAATTTTGCATAGTTCCTGTGTTCACACAGACATTACCATTTTTACGTAAAAGTTTACCTAACAGTGGTATGTAACAATTTGACCTGTTAGGTATGTTAAAATATTACTAAACTAACATGTAAGGGCAATAGGTAAGAAAATTTACACATTAGTTTACGTTTTCCCAACAAATTATGTAAGAAAATAAGACCTAATTTTATGTAAGCAGTGACATAATATCATTGTTATGTAGCTTTTGTTACAATACACGGCCGTTTTCTTACTCACGTGGTAGGCCTATACGGCAGATACACAGGTCTACCGCGGCAGCTACACAGTACACAATGGGTTAGTTGCGTTGCAGTAGCTGCAAGATAGGCTTGCAAAGTACACAGTTATTAGGTATACAGTGAGGGTCTACTTTCCGTACCTACCCCGATGGCTACCCTGTGATGCCCACTAGGTGGAGAGAAGGTGGAAAATTGACAGTACCGGAGTAGACCAAGCAGCTAACACGTAGGGCTTAACCGCGGTAACTAAGGGCGCCATTTTGAGAAGGAAAAATGAGGGCGCTATACATTCGTTCTCCATTTAGCATTTGTTGAAATATGACCTTTAAAAAAAAAGAAAAAAATAAAAAACTTAAAAAAAGCAAAAAATAAAAAAAATAAAAAAAATGCGAATATATGCAAAAACATCTAAAAAACAAAATTGGCCATGACGAGAAATAACCACGCTCGCTGAGAGGCGGTGTAACACGAGCTACTCCGCGACGGGTTGCAGGACAGCCGGTGTGACACACGCCGTCTATGCGGCACAAATACACGGAATCCTGGCCGGCGGTGTACGTCTAGTGCGGTAGGTAATCCGTGTCTACTCGGTGGTAGCTGCGTGGTAACTTACAATGAAGGAAATTGGCCGGTACTTTATTACAATTAAATGATACTACGAAATTGTGTAAAACATACATCATGACTGTGGCATAATTTTACATATTTATTGTGTTCATTTATAGAGATATAATTGTTCATGTGAAAAACACAAAAATTGTTTAGTTTGTATTCAAAAAATTTACTATTAAAACAATATGAGACCTCCCTTTCAACCCCTCCAAATTCATCTCTGTACAAAAAAAATCCACACGTCGTACACCCATCTTAAGCAGGGCGCCATCGTAGGTTACTGTTATTAATCCATATTATTACTTAAGTGCGTTCGACTTGAGATGGATGGGAATTCGATGTATCGTTAGATCTTTGTGAAATACACGCGTCACTGCGTGCCAATGAGACCTGCTGCATAACCCGATTGCCACGCCAAAGTGTCAGGGCCCCATTTAACATAAGAAATAGCTACTACATTTTTTACCAACCAAAAAATGTTCCCTATTTGGAAACAACTTGTGCTATTTTTTACCAAATAATTTACATATTTTGTTTACATATTATTCTCTTTAGAAACTAACAAATCGGGGTTCTGAATGTTGACTAATTTAGTATACATCATGTATGCAAGGGTTGTATTCTTGGCCGCTTGTCAAAATCGTTGTTTTCACAACGACCTACTTTGTGAAGATCTCGCCGACATAATGGCGTATAATATCGCATTGGGATCAACGGTGTTATTTGGTTAGTATAAAAAATGTGCATTTGTATTGACGTTGTCATAAACACGGTAAACGTTTCGAAGGCGTATGTTCAGATTTATGTCTGTTGTGATCTCTACTTGTTGTATGAGAGCCTGCTACGCTAATATCAAGTATCGTGGGAAAAGTATGATGGTAACCATTAAAACGGCAAGTTTTTGTCCCTATATTAGGAAAGCAATGGGTTTGAAGGAGACATTTCAAGACGACAATGAGAAAAATAGACTTCATCGGATATTCAAAATTGGATGACTAATTCCAGGTAAAGCATGGGGTTAAAAAGACGGTCGCAACAAGCACCTTAAGTTGAAGACCTAATAAATGACGTGACTTTAATGCATATAGCCTATCTTTCTAAGAGAAACGAAAATAATGTACATTTTGGCATAATAAAAAATGCGGGAATTTGGGTACATACACCGTATGTGAGCGGCGGCGATTTGAGGTTATTTGGGGTTACGTGACGCGGCCGGCAATTTGAGGTTATTTGGGGTACCGTACGCGGCCGGCGATTTGAGGTGATTTGGGGTTACGTGACGCGGCCGGCGTTTGAGGTATTTGGGGTTGCCGTGACGCGGTTGACGATCTGGAATGACAGAATCTGGCATTGTCCATTGACGATTAGTTCATGCCGAAGTTCACGTTGTAATTTGGACATAAGCTTTTCAATTGAGAGCAAACTATAACTAGAAAACATCTGCAGTGTCTACTTACTTGGGCGTACCTAATAACTAGAGTGCATTTTACAACTGAAAAGGAGAGGGGAGAAGGGGCGAGATGTTAAATGCTCAATACTGAAAGACTAAATTGTAAAGTCCATCCGATCGAAATACCCGTCTGAAGGGCTCCTAGATATACCAGAAGTGGCAAAAGATTCGTCTGAGAAAAACTACTATTTTTCTCGTTGTCTCTCTGACTTCTTAAGACTAATAGATATTCGGTTTGGATGTGTTAGAGCGAAAAAGTGTCCCTTTTTGGTCGACCAATATATTTTTACCTGGTAGGGAAGGGCGGCTGTCTTAGACTCTGGGCTATAACAGCTTAATGCGCCAACCAAAAAAAGCTTACAGCGAGATTATTTTCAGGTGCTAGACATAGTAAGTGATGAATTTAATAAGTTTAAATTTTGATCATTAAATCTTATCTGATGATTACTACAACTTGTCAAAATACTGGCAGATTAGTACAGCAGGATCATCAATTGCAGATAGGGGAATTCAGCAGTTTTCATAGGGGTCTCCGCATATTTCCCCCGATAGGGTCATTATCCGAAGGGTCATTATGATATCAAAATGGTCACCAAAATTAGTGAATTTTAACCAATTATCCCAGTCTCTTGAGATGGAGAAGCAAGATCTCAGTTTTCAAGATCAATTATAAATTAGACATTGTTGGTATTATGGGCTCATTAATTGGTTGTGGTAAGCTATCTTGGATTTCAAAAGGTGCCAAGCAAAAGTGGTTTTGCAATTCATAGCTCTGTAAAAAACATTGAAGTGAGGTACTATAAAGAAATGTCTCTTCAACAAATATCAGCAATTTTGGCCAAAATGGTAGTTTTACCCACCCCCCAAAAAAAAAATTAACCCCCCCCCCCCGTTTTCCCCAGAAAATGAAGTTCGGCTGCGCCACTGAGAGCTCAGGAGGCTCCACTGCCGACATCCGAATTACATTTTAAGTTGGTGGAGGTTATTATTTTACAAGTTCATTTTAAGACTATAGTGACAAGAAATTGATTGACATGAGGGGCATCAGTGCACCATTGCTGGTAATACACACAGAAGAAAAGTTGTACAGACATAAGTAAAAACAATACGAGTGTAAACGAATTATGTAATTTTTACCTAATATTAAGTATATTTTAGCAGGAAAAAAATTACCAAACTGACTTTGGAAAATTAGCAATAAATATCCAAAATGTAAAACAGGAGGTTTACTTGTATGTAAATTATATTACGTCGTTATGTAAAAATTACATAGTTGCGAAGTAAATTCCCCACGAATCGAAAAAATGGGGCGTGGCAGCACTGATCGTTGACGGCCAGTGTCAGTGGAGAACTAGGAATTGTGAGCGAGCCTGTTTGCAAACGGTGTGGACTGGAACGACATGTGCCCCGCCTTCCAAGGTAAGTAAGAATGTCAGCTTTTCGGTTACTCTCTACAACTCATGGACAATACTACAAAACAATGAATTATGACAGACACGAAGTTGATTTAGCTACGCTAGCCATGTTACATCATGATTAGTGATGTATGCACGTCATGACGTGGCTGTATGGGCACTTGTGTATAATGTGTATGGGCATTGTTATAACAGACATGAAGTGATTTTAGGTTAGGTTCGCCTACATTGATTTGCGTTTGTACGTTTAGAATGTCGAGTGCAGTGGTTGTATGACCATGCCCTTGCATCGGCGATCTAGCTCAGCGGTGGCATTATAATCTGTTTCATTCGCCAATTCATCAAGGATGACGTCATATGACACCACGAAGCATCCCTGTAGCATTTCGTCTTTATTCGAATGGGTTAAATACTGCAATTTGAGGTTAGGCACACGTGTATAGGGCAAGGATAACGGGCA
>JAMKCH010026109.1:0-18304 GCA_023653785.1 Ophioderma brevispina
CACAAAACAGATAGGGATCCAGGGGCGGCGCCAGGGGGTGGCAGGGAGGGGCGGCGCCCCCCCTGAGGTTTTCAAAATTTAGGAAAAACGGGTTTTTTGTGCACAAATTTGTGGTTTTAACCAAAAATTAGTTCATTTTGTACTGTTGCGCCCCCCCCCCCTATGTGTTTCGCCCCTCCTATGATTGTACCTGGCGCAGCCACTGACATTGATATGAGATAAAGCATTCCAGGTAAATTTGTAGGCCTCCTTTACCTTTTAAGTTTTCCATAACTTAATCAACAATTTGTATATTACTTGATATTTTGACTGTACTCACTGATATTCAAACCACAAAGGTTATTATAGACCGATCTCAAACAGTGTACATGCGTGGGAAACATGCATATGCGAGAATGTTCTTGTGGTAAAACGCCATTTCGTCGTCTGCTGAATCTAACGTGCGTCTGCGACGGTAAATATAAAATTCATTCTGTTTACCCATAAGGAAGCTGATTTGTCTTAAAGGGATTAGCAGCGAGTTGCTAAACCGAAACATGAAAAATACATCAAAATTCATATTTTTGTATTTTTGTTACTGTTTGATATGCCAAACATAACCTGCAACAGACGTGGTTGGCTTGAAATCCGTGTTTGTATTAAAGCCAAGCAGTACTTTTTATCTGATTCTGTTAATTTTATAGTGCGTATAAACATTCCGACCCTGAAATCAAAAAAGCCTTTCTCACGGTGAATAGCCCAGATTTTAAAGCATGAATAATTATGCACCATGCAATACAGTTTGACCTCACGCACAAACATTATCGATCTTTGTTTATTCTGTGTATTGTAGATTTTGAGAACTTTCATCGATGTATGTCTATTGCGGGAGACAGTATGATAAATTTCCTCAAATACTTCACTTTTAGCCTATAATATAGGCATTGTCATCACGTAGCAAATTAGAGTAGGAACCCAATGTTCTCTCATAAACTAGTCTCTCTGTCTTGTTCCAATTCTTTGGAAACTTGCAGGTATGCAAGTATTGACATTTCGTTTGAAAAGTTATGTGGGATTTTTTTTTGAAAATTCTGAGCAGATTTTGCGTTATGGGGCATTTGTTCGTCCCTTTTGTGTTTTGGCAATGAATTGTGTGGTAGGCAAGATTATTCTGAATTGTCTGTGCCTACAATTTTGGTGCATGCTGTGTGAAAGTTGGAAGCCATGCATTATCAATACATACTGGCCTAGAGAGGCACTTGCATTTGCAGCCTAGTCTGATAATTACTTGGCAATAAATTTCATGCTTATCTAGTAGATGGAAGTTATGTATTGCACGAAGGGTAGTTTGTAGTGTTTTCCCCCAATTCTTTCCCAGTGTCAAGTTCCATGTTGCCTTTGTTACAATGTGTTACTTTACATCTTACCCAGTTGCTCCTGAAGATAGTGCTTAGTTATGGCAAGTCTCAGGCACGAATGCAATGTTCATGGTTCAAAGCGCATAATAATAGTAACTATGCCTTGAACTTTAACCTTGCACGTGTTAACTTGAAACAGCCCAAATTCTCTCACTTTAATCAATCATAGTGGCCTTAGAACACACAGCTACCTAAGAGCGCATATTTAGCCCATCCCCACAATGCAATCAATTTTGGTACACAATTACTCATAATCCCTTTGCATTGGAAAAATTACCCCCGGCATTTGATCCCACAAAAATCCCATTTTTTATACATTAAACTCGACCTTTTATTTACCCCTTCCCTGCAACACAAACACAGCACTTTAAAAAAAAATTTAATAATGAAAGGTTTTATGCTCCTTAAACTTCTTTACACTTGCCCAAATTCCTTGACATATGTTTTAGTACAGAACTTTAGTAGCACAGTGCATGTTTATGGGATTAGTTCAAAACAACCCTCTGCTTCCTATGAAGCACGGTTAAATGCAAGGGGGTGGCTCACTGTTTATTTCTTGGGAACTTGCTGATTTCATCTAACCTTGTAGCTTGTCCCATATTAACTGAATTGAAATGTTTTTGGCGTTTTCAATATTTTTTTTACGGATAAAAGTGTTAAAAAACCCCTAGTCTGGTATTATCAGTGGGGTAAAATTAGCCAATTTGAAGTGTCGATGGTTAAAAATCGGTTGTTATATTAGTGAGTTATATTGATGTATGTAGTTTAGTCATTTTAATTGGTATTCAGTTGACCATTTTTACAATCTCTCCCTGGTTATCAACAACCACAAGATCCGAAAATGTTGACAGTTGACAAACAACCGAGATTTGTCCTTGGTGAGGTAAATTGCCACCACAAGAGGTTGGACCCATGGACTTCAGAAAGAATTTAGTTCAGTGGGGGGGGGGGAAATATCACATTTGCAAAGCAGTGATTATACACAATTGTGACATTGACAATAAATTTATATTGAAATGAAACTAACAGGTTAAGTGGGGGGGGGGATACTCAACCCAACACATAATGACCATACCAGGGATGTGGCCATAGCATCGATTAAATGTTGGCCTAAATTTTGCATCTCTGGTATCTAATGGGGTCCCTTTTTTGGCATAACATGGTATAGCTATGGTCCTACTTCGCAGAGGCGTGGCGGCACCGTCCTACCCAAACCAAAGGTGAGAACCCCCGCCCCCCCGGGGGTGAAGTAAGGGAACAAATTAAAAGAAGAAGTTATGAATTACTCTGACCATTAAAGGGTGTGTAAAAAGATTCACACACAGATTGACAAACTCCCTGTATGCAGGGCCACATGGAGGATGTCTTACCGATTGAAATCTCGCAGGACTTAAAATATTAAACCAGCAAAATATTTGCTGTTCCTTGGAAGTTGAAAAAGCAAATGAACAGGTTTTCCATAACAACAATATTGATTTAAAAGTCATTGCCATTAAATTTGCCGTATTTGTGGGTTCGGGTAAGTTAAACAGTAAATTAATAAAAAAAGAAAAATTAAAAAAAAAAAAAAAAAAAAAAAAAGTGTGAAAATTAATTTTAAAAAAATACCAAGGCCAGATTAATGTGGATATTTTTTGTGAGTTCACATCATAATAATTAGTTAAATTACGTATGACAATGAACAAGTAAACATTTACTATTGCAATGATACACATAAAAAATAAAATTTTTGGCTGTTCATTTCAGGGGTGAATTAATACTCTGGTATGCATTATAAAGATGTAAAAACACCCGGCTTTAAAAAAAATGGGAACGCCCTTTTCTGAAAATTTTAAAGTGACCCTTTGAATAGTTAACAAGTGCAGTAAGGTACATTTCAGGTAATGCAGGGCCACTTCAAATCAATTTTAAAGGTGCTTTTGTTCTCTCAACCTTCAGTTTTGTTTATGGTTCATTAGATATCCCGAGTTGATTTTGATGAGGCTGTTTGATGTTATTAACAAATGTTTATACACGGTGCCACTGAGGCCAAGGCCACTGCGTTATAATTTCTGTCCTTTTACGGGACCAGGAAAATACAAATGGCTATTCTTCCAGAGTTAGATCGAATTTGACAAGTATGATTAGCAACAATTAGGGCTAAACGGGTCAGATGATGTAAAAATCTCAACTCCTTTGGGTAAAGTCAAGGGGATGATGCTGTAGATCACGAAAAGCCAATGTGTTGAAGTGTTGCGTTCATGTGATTATGACTTTTCAAATAGCATGTTTATAAATAAATTACCAGTAAGAACAAAAAGAAGTAACCTTTACAGTATACTGTAAAAGATAATTTAAACGACTGAAGCCACAGAAAGCCAAAATAAAAAATTTTATGTAAATTTAAAACATTGTGAAACAATTATCATCATCATGGAACTTATGTAGTAATTTTTACTGAAGTACGTATGATGGATATTCAAAGAGGGTGTAGATCTTGATTTTACCCCTATTGTAAAAGTGTTCAGGATATGCAAAAAACTCAAGCCTAATTTAAGTCGGAAGCTAGATTCATTAGGGCAGATTGTCCTTTTTGAAGGACCCTTCTTGTTAAATTATGTTTCTTATTAATGTGGCCAAATTTAAAATATAGTGTTAAAGAAAATTGGACTAAATAGTCATTTGTCTTTCCACAGTTTATTGTCATATCAAATAAGAAGAAACATAATTTCTACTAACTATTTCATTTTACACTGATCTTGGAAAGTTTTTATTGCATTGTGTGAATGTTTTTTGAAAAAACTCAAATCTTTGTCCAGCCATGTTACTCTTTGAATGTTAACAGAATTGAAAGATAACAGTTAACAGAGTTTGAAAACACCAAATAAACCAAATATTAATATTCATAGTAGGGGCTCTTACATCTAGCCTCTAAGTATTTGTGGAATCAATCACAGTTTAGAGGAAAATGATCAATTGAGAGCTGTGTTATTAACATGATCAATAGTATGGTGTGGGTTTATTAGAGTGTATTGAGTTAATCCACCCTCACTGCACCAGTTTTGGGACATTCACCTCAAAATGTCATGTGATGACCAGCATGGGATCCCCGAAAATCCCATCCAGGTTTTGATTATATCATAACAAAATTGTAGTATGTGTAATTTTCTATTGTAAATAATATATAAAAGGTACTTTAAAGGATGTTGTTGTGATTTGGAATGGCCATACATATTATGGTACTGCATCATTGATGCTTGGTGGCATCTACCATCAAAACTGCCAAGTTTGTTTTCCCACGTAATTGATGGGGTGTATGTGAAAGTGCCGGCTCTCATATCAAGTAGAGAACAAAATACACATAATCGGAACACCCCACTTAAATTGGGTCATCTCCTTTTGGAGAAATTCACTGAGAAAGGGCTAATCAGTGTGGGTTTTATCACAAGCACATATACTCAAAGTACCCAGATGTGCAATGGTTATTTTTGGCTGTGTGGTGAGTACGGTGGGTTGGGGTTAGAGCGTATAGGGGCGCCCTGGCTACAGACGGCGTAGCTTGTAGCCATGGGACCTATGTTCAGGGTATTAGGGTTGGAGGCATTGAGAAGTGAGCCGAGTTATATTCACACCGATAATCGTATAGGCCTATGTATCTTTATTATTTTTAGAATCATGTGCCTGTTAGGATGGCAGGTCCTACCCCCGGCTACTATAGAAGGCTGCAAATATCTCAACAATAGCTTTTATAAGTCATGCCGTAAAGGGACGAAATATATAAAGGTCACAGGTGTTGTTGGGTAGGATATAAAAATCATATGAGGCCGGATAGTCCAGAACGTTCCTGGGTCGAATTCATATCAAATTGGGGAATGCTAAAATTAGTACCCTCCAACCATCACTCTAGGCCAAATGGCAATGAGGTTTGTTCCAAATACACCACCATTTAGGTCCAAAACAGTGCCAAAATTTACCCTTATTCCCAAAACGACGTGCTGATGGCGAAAATGCGATCCTTTTCCACGTGTTTGTAAAGAGGATGCGTAGCGCGTATATATGAGTGTGGTTCCCCCGCGCAAAAAAATACGACGTCAAACAATTGCCGCTGACGTCCAACCACTTCTTAAAATTTTCCAAAAATTGCCGCAAACTCATAATAAGAGTCCAATTCAAAAATCAACTGTAGAAATTCATACTTTAATAAGGTATCTTCATGTATGACCGGTTATTTGAGATAATGACCGTCCCGTGATCTGCTATTTGATGACAAAAGTAGCAGGCCAATTCCTGCTTCCAAGGCCGAAATGTGAGACGTTACCCGATTTGTTTTTTGCTCGCTGTCGAGTATGGCCGCATGGCGGGGGCTGTTAGCGTCAAGAGTGGCAATGTTTATTTTGTTTATTTTGTATCTCTGTTTCTTTAATTCTTCTCATTTCTTCACCATTTTACCCAGGGTGATTTTGTTTCTCCCTGGATGTCACAAGCTACCGTCAGATCTTCAAGAAGCCTGCCCTGACCACGAAACCTACTGGCTTGTCAAAGATTTGCCCTTGTTGGAGTTTGTCCAAGCTGATTTCATACAAAAATTCCTCAAAAAAGGTAAGGAGTAAATAGAAGGAAGACCCAGGCGCGTAGCCAGCCCGGTGGTTCCGAGGGGGCAATTTCCCGGTAGGTGCAAAAAATTCCCGATCACAAGCAAAAATTTCCCGGTCGCAGGGCAAAGGAATCTGAAAAAGGGCTGATTAAAACATTGATATCCGTGGGTTTTATTCCCGATTTCCCTTCAATAGATTTTTTCAGAGGGGGCACTCTGCCCCCCTTTGCCCCCACCTGGCTACGCCACTGGGAAGACCCAACTCTTGTTGTACTCATACTTTATGAGGTCTATGCGCCACTTTTAATTGGATAGAAATAGGATTTATGTGATGATTTAGCCAATCAGGATGTGGTAACAAAAGCTGAAGTATTTGTACAGATATATGAAGTCTATTACTCAGAGGTAATATCATGATATATGTAATGAGCCAATCAGAGGTACTATAAGAAAGGTGTTGGATCTCTGTTTAAGGCCTCATTGTGAGAGTAAATTTAATAACATTATTATAGTTATTATTCTTCTTTCTTAGTTCTGGAAAACTCTTTCAATACAACAGTACTGGTCTCCCAAGAGGTCCAGATTTTACAAAATACAAATGAAATATACAATAATAGATACATAAAGTAATCTAAAAGTAAATGACAAATTAAAATATCATTTTGAAGAAAACCAAAGGCAAGCGATTGCAGTGTAATTGCTACACCCAAATTAAATTTACTCCTAAACTCATTCATGCTCTGTCAGAGAAATGGCATCTTATATCAGCCAGAGTTGGTTCCACTAACAAGCAGCTCTATAATGGAAAGTGCGCGCTTACCAGCAGTAATATTACCATGCATGCACTGAAGGTATTAATGCTGATGACTTCTAGTAAACTCTTTCATAGCTTGAGTTAGTGAAAAGTGAAGTAACAGTTGAAATTACTCCTATACGTTTTGAAATATTAGACGAAATATAATGAGCATGCTCATCCATGACAGATGGGAATCAAATACATGCTAAGTATTTAAAATTTTCAACAATGTCAATATTAGTATTATTCATATGTAAGGGAAATCTTTTTTAAATTACGTTAGGGCTTGCCGTGTTCCCCCAAACATCATAAGCTTTGTTTTCTTTAAATTTAACGTAGATGATTAGACTTAAACCAATTTTGCAACTATGTCTAAATTTCTTTTAAGTTCAGTTTCTAACGTTAGTGGGTCAGATGAGTTGTGCAACAGAGTTGTGTCATCAGGCCCATACATGACACATGTACATTTAACTGAAATCAGGCAAAGAGGTAACAAAAAGTCTAAAACAAAAGGGTGGCCTAGGATAGACATTGGGGGATGATACCAATTTTATGTGCTAAAAATCCGAAAGTGTAGAGTTTATTTTAACAGCGTGAGCTATTTTTTAGAAGATTCCAAACATTGAAAGTGGATGCCAGCTATGCAATACGGAATAAGTTTTTAAGAAGGATTTCATGACTAACAGTATCGAATGCCTTTAAGATCTAGAAATAATGACCTGTACTTACAATCATTATTCTTATTTAAGATGTGATCAGTTACATCAAGTAATGTTAGTGTTTGTACAGTTTACTTCCTAAAACCTGACTGACATGGATGTAGAATGTTATATCTGGTTAGATAATTATTAAGTGACATTGAACTGCACGCTCTAATATCTTAGAAAGAATAGGTAGAACAGATATAGGTCTGTAGATACTCACCCCCATCCTCTATCACCCTCATGGATATAGTTGTAACCTTGGCCACTTTCCACTGTGATGGGAAGTGTGAAGTTAGCAAGGAAAGGTTACAAATATATGCAAGGGGGTGACAAAAGATTGGTGCAGATACTTTAACAATCCTGTACTTATGTCATCAATACCACTGCTCTTATTATTACAGAAGTTACATATCTGGTCAAAAATAAAGTCTGGTTGTTAGAATCAAATTTAAAATGATCTCCAATTCAGGACAAAATTCTCAAGATTATTAGTACCACCAGTCATTGGCAGCATCAATACCATCAGGTTAAATTTGTGCCAGGTGTTACCAAGTGAGGTGGAAAAATGTGCTTGATTGATCGGCAGGTCTTATCATTATCAGTGAACCAGTTTGAGTTTTGAACAGGGCAAATAGATGATACATGTTTGGAATAACTGTGTAAATGTAGTCCATATTTCTTAGAGTATTTGAAATTATTAGTAATGGTATAGTACAATAATTCTTCTTGACGTGATTATTTAGTTTATTGACTTTATTTTTGTAATTGTATAGCCATCTTCCAATCCTTCATAATATTGAATTTATGAGCTCTCGAGAAGTAATAATCCCTATATTTAGTGAGTTTAATATAATCCCCATTGATCCATTCAGGGAAATGACCCTTTAATCGTTTATTTAATTGGACAAGGGTACATCACAAGCATTTCAAACATACTCTGAAAAAGTGTAAATGCATCATCAACAGTTGACTTATTTAAAATACTATCCCAGTTTAATTGTGTGATTGTATTAATAAAGTCAGTGAATCCTTCAAATTTCTTTAAAGGAACGAGTTTAGTTTTTAGTTTGAGTGAATTGGTGGTACCTTAACTTTTTATTTTTCGAAAACATAGATCATGAAGGATCAGAAAGCCCGTATGCTATGAACACCTGAACTATGAACTTTATCAGGTTTAGATACAAATGCTTAAGTAAAGTTTACTTTTAGTGTTTTCAGTATTCTATATATCATTAATAGTTGTTTAAGGTTACTGTGAAGTAGAGAGCTTATTAATTTTATTTGCATTAATACCAACGCTTATCTCAGAATTAAAATCCCCAACAATAAACGTCATCAATAAAGATGTCATGTTTGAAACAGTAAGTCTAAATATCAATGTTACTCTGCTTTAGAATCCAGGTGGACGATAAACTGTGCCAAGTAGGATAGGCTTTGGGAAGGGCAAATTTAGCTCATCCAAAGTGCTTCAACACCTGTACATTGTAAGTCAGACTTCTCTTTGAAAACCAAGTACAATCTTTAACTATAATACAAAATACCACCATGCTGCATATGCTCTCTATTCAACAGGTCTATGATATTATAACCATACCCCACCCCCCCCCCCCCAATATGAATTTCATTGTTACAATACCTATTCTAACCAAACTTTCTGTTATACATAAAATATCAATATGTATCAATCAGTAAAAAACGACATTGGCAACTTTAGTACGAAGCTTTGGAGTTGAGATGGAGCTATTTTAAAAACCTTGTGATAAAGACCATTTTAAAAATCAAGAAAAAGTTTCTCTTGAATGGGGAGCTCATCATGCTGACTCTGAAAAAACAATTATTGCAGAGCCACGTATTTTGTGGAAAATGATGATTAATAGAAGAATCAGAAACACATTTTCACATGAAAAATCAAGCTCACAGTTGTTACATATAATATATCAATATTCTTACAATTTTAACATGTAAATTAATATAATAATTTTAGATATATAAATTAATAATAACTAGACGGTCCCCGGGTTTCGCGATCACCTGGGTTTGCGAGCAACCTGGCCTTGAATGCCCCTGCATTCTCAAACAATCGATCACACCAAGTTTCATGTTTAATACACCAACCATTTACACTATTTTTGACCCTTTTTTGACCTCGAATAACCCCCGATGACCTTTAATCCATAACCGATACAAAACCGGTATTCGGAAGGTCAAGGTGTGCACCCACCCACCAAATTTCAGGAACATGCGACACTCGCTCTCCGAGAAAATAGACGCGTCAGACAGACGGACAACACCACTTGACCGACCAACCGGTTGATTATATAGATAAGAAATTTCATGTAACTGTTAAGGTACACAGTGGACTCTTCTGCGGAACCCTCCACGCCAAAACGTCCATAGTGGAATAACTTGACGCACCCCCGCGTGGGTCCCGCACAGAATCCACAGTAGGGAGTATCAGCGCACGACTCGGGGGCCGATAAATTAAATTTGCAAACATAAAACCTAATATAATGAGAATCCATCACCGTGCGCCGAAACCCCCGTTCCCTATAATCGACGGTGGAGTATTTCTGCGTACGTGCGCGGAAAATCCACCGGAGGATTACTGCGCACGGGTGCGCTGGTGAAACCCCCCGTTCCACTATAAGCGACGGTGGAGTATTTCCGCGGCACGGACGCGGGGAATCCACCGGAGGATTACCGGCGCCCTCGTGAAGCTTAAAACACACGTTCCGTATAAGCCGAAGGTGGACGTATTTCTGCGTCCGTGCGCGTAAAATCCACCTGAGGATTACCCGCGCACCGGTGCGCTGAAACCCCGTTACAATAAGCGACGGTGGAGTATTTCCGAGCACGGACGCAGGGAATCCACCGGGAGATTACCGGCGCACTCGTGCGCTAAAACACCCGTTCCTTATAAGCGACGGTGGAGTATTTCTGCGCACGGGAATCCACCGGAGGATTTACCTGCGCACGCGTGCGCTGAACCCCCCGTTCCCTATAATCGACGGTGGAGTATTTCCGAGCACGGACGCAGGGAATCAACCGGTGGATTACCGGCGCCCTCGGGCCGCTATTTTAACCACCCGTTCCTTATAAGCGACGGTGGAGTATTTCCGCCACGGAAGGGGGTTTTTGCATCAGAGGGTCCCTTACTATATTTTGTTTTGAAATTATCGTAATTGGGTCTGAACCTATACTAGCGCGGAAAAAGAAAATGACCGTTTTTTTCCTCTATACGCGAAGGTGGGAGTATTTCCGCGCAGGGACGCAGGGAATCCACCGGAGGATATAATATGGTGTTCGTCTTTTACCATTCAATCAACTCATAATAATCCACCGCTCCGCAGGACGGGTTTTCTTCTGCGAACATTGTGTTGCAAAGTCACGGAAAAAAAGAAAACAAAATAAAAAAACAAAGAATGCTAAAATACATTTTCCTCATTCCTCTTCCTACTCTACTCTCCCTCATGTTATTTGTTTCTTCAATTACTCTATCGTGTCAGTGTGAGTTATTTACTTAAAACAACTCATATAAACAATATTAAAATTTATTTTTTATATTCGTTTGATTTTCGATCTTAATAAGTAAACGAAAACAACGAAATAACACAAAAACAAAAACAGGAAAAAAAGGAAAAGAGAAAGAAAGAAAACAAAAGAAGAATAAAAACGTTTGTATTTGAAAGCCTTTTTGAATTTTTTTTATCCGTGTATCGGTAAAGACGCCACATTTTAATTTGTCCTGGTATCGGGAATTACCCGTCCGAGTGGCTTATGACTTACTTAAATGTTAACCAATCAGAAGGCTACACTGTCGGCATGGACTCTTTGCTACCCACAAAAAAAGTACTTTGCACTATTTCAGCGTGTTTGTGGTCGCGCCAGGCCAGTGTGTAAAAATGAAAGAGAACGTAATTACATTGCAATGTACCTTTTTCTTCGAAAGGTAAATTATTAAAGATGTATATGTAATTCTCTATTATAAGATTCAATAGAACTATGCTCTATTTTAATATGAATTCGGCTATATTTTTAGTTGTTTCATAGAGTCAAAATTCATTATAATATGTAGCAATAAAGGAGGATGTAATACATAATATCTTTCAACAACGGATGTCGCCGGACCACCCCTATTTACCAGTCCACATTGAAAAGAACGATTTGAAAGTTACCGTACAAGCATAGGCCTATAACACTCTGCTGGAAGTTGTTTACCATGGCAACATAAGTTACAAATTTCCTATAGCATAACGGCTTATTTGATCGGAATACCGAACCAGAACCTTTTTCAATATTAGGAAAACGAAATTTTGTGAGCCTTTGAATAGCGAACCCTTTGTAAAATTCGAATAGTGAAACTTTTTTAAGATCGGACTAAGCAACCCTATTTTTTTTTCCGGAGTATTTTCAGTTCCTCGATATTAGTGAAAGAAACAGTTCTCCTAAAATCCCAATTATCACCGTTATTATCCAATTTATGAACAAAGAAACGGATCCGCGTGTTGATGTTGCCGATTTGCTTAGGTGCCAGAGCCCCCACACTCAGATGTAACCGATTTGTAGCACTTGCAAAACGTACCTGTCAATCAATATGTCATCACCTGTGGATAAATGATAGGCCATATGTAATTTGTATAGGTTTTAAAAAATGTTAATTTGTTTATTATTTAGCTCCCACGTCTGGTTAAATTGCTTTTTGTATTAATGGTACATTTTTGTGAACTTAAAACGTCGATATCTCAAAATTACCAAATGTCGTTAAAAAACCTGGTAATTCTCAGCTCACATGATATTACAATAACTGAAGGTCTTAAAGTTATAGTGGCACGAGATAGTCATAGCCTACAGTAATATATTTAATATTACAGTAATATAACCATCGGAGGCTTACAATGTGTATTTTTATGAATGGGAGATCTTAAAATAAAGGCCGAAGGACTCTATTTAAGAAGAGAGAGAGAAAAAAAACCCTGCATATGTTAGTAATGTGAACAAGAATTCAGGACAACACAGAACTGTTTGGGCCAATGAGAGACTAAGGGTAAGCGAGGTCAAGGCATGCAAAGTAACTGTTAAGTATAACAACCAACCAAGTTAGATGCCATGCTCGTGTACAAAATCGCGTAATTATATAGGCGTGTATATATGCCGGCGTACATTGCTGGCTACTTACCCTTGTGTTGTCAAATCATGTCAAAAATTAAAAATTAGGGTTGCTTTCATTCACGTCGAAAATTACGTGTTTAGGGTTAATATTTGAATACGTTGTATTATGTATGTATTGTGTATGTATGTGTATGTATGTATGTATGTTATGTATATGTATTAACGTATATGTATGCACGTATATGTATGTACGTGATGTATGTATGTATGTATGTATGTTTTATTATGTATGTATTAGTAATTGTATGATGTAGAAATTGTATTATGTATGTATGCTATGTCTGTCTGTCCTGTCCTGTCTGTCTGTCTTTCTGTCTGTCTGTCTGTCTGATCCATGTCTGTCTGTCTTTCTGTCTGTCTTTCCTTCTGTCTGCTAGCTTCTGTAGTTGTCTGTCTGTCTGTATCGTACTGTCTGTATGTACCTCACGACCGACGTTTTCCCCTTGTTCTCAGAATCACTCTGCCGTGTCTGATCATATAAAGTCTGTTCACATCAAAGCTCGTCTCTCCCTCTCGTGTCTTTAAAGACAAAAGCTCTCAAGGACGCGTGTTAAATACCCCTTGTATTGATTATCATGTCTAATTGTTATCTCACGAACACTGCCATAACGGACATTTGGTGAAATTTCTCTAGCAAATGTCCGCAGGCACCTTCTGGCGTGCACTCATTACTCCACATCGTTATTGATCCACTTGTTTCTCTTAAATCGTGTCCTCTGTGCCGTAATCCATATGAACGGTAATCCCCTTATCCTTAACACTTAAGTCCCAAGGGGGGGGTTCCATAGTACCCCCAACATTTGGTTTTTTTGTGGCGATTTCCTCGGTTACCGCAATCAAATTTTTCAGGAGTTTTTGCTAATTGTCTGATTTAGACTACGCTTCTTTTCCTGATACAAAAAAATTTAATCTTAAATCTGCCCACGGCTTCATTAATAATTAGGTTGGGATCCCTAGGAACCCCCCCCCTTGGCCACTAACGGAAAGTGAAAACTCAGATATTTTTACTAATTAAATTAAAGTATTAAATCTTTGGAATTTATTTACTTGAGATATATACCTTAGGAAGGTAATTAATTCATAATTAGATAATACTTAAATCAATAACCTTTATATGCTGATAGTCAATCAATTTTAATTTGTCATGCCCGTGCTCTTAACTGTGACGTCTATGGGAAAAATAAGGCGATTTTGAAGTTTCTGAGAAAAAATACAAGATGGTATAATTTGGCTATATTTTGGCAATGATTATTTAATTGGTTATTTCTATAGAGTAGATATACTGAATTATTTTGGTCCCAAAAACCCTTATAATTTGGAGTTGCTGAGGATGGAAAATGTTCGAGCCCCACTCTGTTTCGAAGAGTGACAAATTTCACTGGCCGTAGGTCATAGGTCAAAGGTCGGATTTTCATTTTTAATTCTTGGTATGTTTTTCTTACTAACCCCAAGTATGTGTGTTTAGTGTCATGATCCAACTCCCACGCTTGCTTCCAATCATGGTTATCTGGGTTGGGTGCCTAGGAACCCCCCCCCCTTGGGCACTAAACGGAAGTTTTTTTAGCTTGGGCACTTAAGTGGAATGGTTTGCAATGATCTTTCAAGATATGTATAAGCAGGCACCACGATCGTATCGTAAACCATATTCATCATCAGCTTTACCACCACAAACTCAGATCTCATTGTTTTTATAACAGAATTGTCAAATGGCGCTATGTTCAAGTAGCGAATCTGACGAACTTATAGTAATTTGATTCATCGTAAACAGGACTTGATTGTCATCAGATACGTGAATGAAAGCTTTTGTCGTTGAAATTTCTACAACCATTTGACGCATGCATCAACCAATGTTATCAACAAATTTTGATTATTACTTGCCATTATGTGAACTCATCAATGTGGACACTTTATACACATGCAAAATGTCGTTATCATTATAGGAGCTACCGGGTGTTTACAATAAGGTGATTGCTGGGCTTACAAGCTCGGTTAAAGCACCCTCAAAGTACAGCGTCGCCAGTACCCTTAGTCTTAGTGCTGCATAGCTCCAAACTTGTCTGGCCGATCCGTTAAAGCCCTGCGCACGTTAGCTCTCTCCTTGGGACCGGCTTTACTTCGCTGGTGCCCCTTCATCGCCATTTTCATGGTGTTTGTTCCCTTTTGCGTGGGTGTTTTGTCTCCTTTCTCAGCTGTTTTGGTTTAAATTAAGATGTTTGGATTTCTGCTTGCTAATTTTTTAGCACTACGGTGGGTCTCCAACCTGAAATGATTGGTATTTCACATGATTTTGCAGAATCTAATAAAATACTTGAATATGTATGTCGTTGTATGTATGTATTTATGTTGTAATGTATGTATGTTTTATGTAATTGTTAGTTTAAGAACCTATATATTAGAGGACAATTTTTACTTGAAATTGCTATCTAAATGGCCAATGAAATGTCAAATAGTTTATTTTTAAAAAACTTACATTTTTTTCACTTTTTAGATGATATCTCGAATACCATTAGAAACTCTATAACCGTTTTTAAAATGTCCCTCCACATTTTTAAGGGTCATTTACGGAATAACCCGTATCTAGTATTGAGATGGATTCCTTAAGAGAGTAGAAAAAATGAAACAATGTGAGGACTCTGAAAAGGTCCTCACATTTCTAAAAATTTTCAGTCAGGTCTCTATAACGGAATAAACCGTAATCTAGTATTGAGATTTATTCGTAAGAGAGTAGAAAAGAGGATTATTCATATTTCAAGGCAGTCTAAACGGAATAACCGTAATCTGTATTGAGGTTTATTCCGCTCAGCAACGTGCAGAAATCGAGGATTACTCACATTTTCAAGGTCCCCTATAACGAATACACCTAATCATGGTAATATCGTATTGAGGTTAATTCCGTAAAAAAGTATAAAAGAGAATTACTTAGGCCTGCGGCGCAAATAGTTGCTAAGCGATCTTTATAGGCCTGCTGGCGCATCTAGTTGGCTAACGATCTTTATAGGCCTGCGGCGCAACAGTTTGACTAAGCGATCTTTAGAGGCCTCTGCGGCGCAAAACAGTTGGCTAAGCGTTCTTTCTAGGCCTCTTGCGGCGCAATACAGTTGGCTAAGCGATCTTTATTATAGGCCCGCGGCGCAAAACAGTTAGCTAAGCGCTTTATAGGCCTGCGGGGCAACCTTGTTAAAACTTTTACCGCATATTTTCCCTCCTTCTTCAAGCCCTGCCTCTTTAAGGGGCTATCGGTCCGCGACGCAACCGATTGATATATAAAAAAATATTATATTAGTAAATTTAGATTAGTAAATATTTATTGGCCTGCGGCGCTTAGACAGTTATCTAATCAAAATAAAAAAAATCGCCTGCTCATTCAGGAGATTTTTGTAAAGGTGGTCCTGTGAATCGTTAGAGGTGAAACATTCTTAAAATGCCATTTTGGTGGTCAAGAGTAAACTGTTTAATTTAGCATGTTCATCTCTACCGATTCACATCAGTACTTGTACCAAAACCCCTCCCTTGGAAGGCAATGCATTGTGGGAAGCTACTGATGTCTTCTCTTGGGTCACCCACTTTTAAGAAGGTAAATTAGGATGTAAATTTTGTAAATGATGGAATGACCGCTTTTGTGAAATGACTTCCTAAAAATGTGAATCGCGGGAAACGCAAAACCAATTTAAAGATCTTACTGATGTTTACTGAAAGGTGACTACGTGACTAAACTGAATAGAAAAAAAAAATTATAATTGATTTTAAGAATGTTGTCTTTCATATCGTCGGGTGGTCGTTAAATTGAATAAGTAAGTTCATGATTATACCACATGCCGCGTACCATATATTTCATTAAAGGTTGACTCCCGTCTTCATCTCCTAATTTTTTTTTTATATATTAATTAAAAATAGTCACTAGACTAAAGATTGTCCCCTAAAATACTCAATTCCCAATTTTTAGATGAATCGGGTTTTTCGTTCTATGCTGTAATCATTTATGTGTAATATAAATGTGCCATAGAATACTGTGTAAAGTTCCGGATCTGTAATTTTTAAACAAAGATGTGATGTTCTATATGATGGACTTTGAATTGAGCTTAGCTATTTCACACATATTTCCATATTAGTATATGGACAAGCATTATGTACATGCAAAAAACACGATTTGTTTGAAAACTGAGTGCGCCCTCATCCGGAAATCTCTGATTCAGCCTTTAAAGGTGCAATGAGAGATTTTGAGGCACCCAAATATTGTGTCATAATAGTAATTTCATATTGATTAGACACTCAATAGGCTTCATACCTTGTATTTGGCTACAGCAATGTCTAAACGAGAGAAAAACAGTGATTTTGATTTGCTTAAATATTCATAATAAACATAGGCTGAATTTCGTATTTGCTGCTCCTATACGAAATTACAAATTTCAACAATTTTTGTACCAAAGAAACTTTTTTTCAGCTTTAATATTCTTTTAGAGTGGGCCTATTTTTTGATGGAATGCTTTAGTATCAGGGCAAAAATCAGCACTTTCGATTTTTAGGGACCCTGATATGTGAATCCTCTCGTTGCACCTTTAATAATGACTGTAAAAGGTAATGCCTCGTCTAACGGAAGGGTAACGGTGTTGATGCACCCCTATGTAAGGTGACCATGTGAATCCGTTTGAAGTAAACATTCTTAAAATGCACATTTTGTGATCAGTACGTTTAATTTAGCCATGTTTCATCTGTAACGATTCACGTCAGTACTTGTATAAATTTCCTTGGAAGGCATGCATTTTGGGAAGCTACTGATATCCCTTTTGGTCACCCACCTTTAAAAGGGTAAATTAGAGGCCGACTCAGAGAATCTTGAGGAGGGCGCCCTCATTTCCAAAAAAAATCTGTTTTTGCATGTACATAATGCTTGTCCATATACCTAATCACTGTGTGACATTGCTAACTTAAATCGAATTCCTTCATAATAGAACTCCCAACTTTGTTATAAAATTCCGGATCCGGATTTGTTGTTATAATACACAGTAAATTCCTATTGGACATAATACTACACATAAATGTTTGTTAGCTGCATCAAAACGAAAATTACGATTCATCTCAAATTTTGGAATTGTGCATTTTAGGTTACTATCTTTAGTTCTAGCTGACTATTTTTCATTATTACACAAAAAAAATAATATTCAAAATCTCTGAGTCAGACTTTAAGGATGTAATTTGTAAATGATGTAAATGATGGAATGACCGTCTTTTGTGAAATGATGACTTCCTACCATTGTAAGAAATAAATTACATAGAACAACATCTATAAAATATAGGTGTAATCACGTTTGTAAGCAAGTGATTAATAAACATTAGAAAAAGTTATATTTTACTATGTACTCTGTCTACTTCACTAAGTCATCCCGGTTCACATCTCCTTAAAATGAAATAGGCCATGGCGAATCACGCATATCGACGAAGTAACTGGTTTCTGCATAAACATTAGTACTATGAGGTATGTCAATTCCCAAAGTTGGACATATGTTTGAACATGGATAAAATGTCATCACAATTTCTTTCCCTAAATATCAGTGACCAGTAGATGTACATCAGGCAGCATTGACTCGAGCAAATAATAGCACTGTTGATATCCAATAAATCCGCTCGGTATGCAGGGGCCAAAGTACTTTAGATTTCCTTTTTAGCT
>JAMKCH010026110.1:0-17991 GCA_023653785.1 Ophioderma brevispina
AAGAGATTCAAATTGGAATCTATTCAATTGGCAAAATGTCTGGTGCAATCAGAAGATTATTATGACCGATTTGAAGAACACCTATTTTAAGATTCCGATACACAATTCAGACAAACAAATCCTTCATTTGAATGACTCTCGCCCTTCCAGAAGAACCTTCAAGAATTGAAACTGGTGGAAAATGCTTTACACAAATGGAATGGAAAGCCGATAGGAATATAAATCTAATTATTAAAACGGTGCGACAAATCAACCAAGTGATCGGGTGCCCACTGTTGGAGCACCTTAGGGCTGACACAACACCACAACAAGTAAATCCAGAATGACAGAAAGGCTTTATGGAAAGAAGTCCGATTTTAAATGCAGAAGGCGGGAACGTATGGATCGCAACCAAATTCATGTAACGACATGGCTCATGCAGGGATCAAACCCGGTCGCATGATGAAAGGCGAGAGATGAGCCACTACGCCAATCAGCCCTCATCCAGAAATGGCCATCATGTCAGATGCCCTTCTCCATGGTTGGGGAGCTCACTGTACCATTCAAACAGGCACAGGAAACGGAAAATACCAAAAATTATTGAGAATTGTTGGTGGCTTTTCCTTGCTCCAAAAAACATTTGTGACAACAGGCAAACATCACTGCCACAATATACTGAAGTTGATAAATGCATCGGGTCTATATATTTGAAAAGGATTCAATCTCAACACTATTAACCGGATAACCAGGTCTACTCCGTTTCCGCAAGCGAGAGAATGGAATAAAATATAGAACATTCTTGGAAATTCCAAAACTTGGAAATCAGTACTTGTCAAAGAGGACTTCTCCCTGATGTGGCAAGGGATAAATCAAGGCTAACTCCGATGACAACATCTTAGAGAAGATTTTTTTACATGGGGGCAAGTCACAGGAAAATGTCCGCACCGTAATTTCTCAGCGACTCAGCACTAAAATTATGCATTCCTTGGACTGCTAGACTCTGCATTCCCATTCAGCAAGAAGAATCAATAAGTTGACCACAGATTTTCAAGCCGGACTGAAGCCGTGAAGACAACGATGAGTTCTGATATTCCTCTGAAATGTGGCTTCTGTCAAAAATTCATATGGCGGTGTGTGGAAAATTGTCTCTAATTAATTTAGTAGTAACACTCACACACTTTTTGTCTTGAATATGGCCAGGGGTTATCTTTAAAATAATGTCCAATGCCAAAATATGGCCAGGAAGTTCCAGTTTTCTACTATTTTTCAATGTGAACTTGATCCTGTCACTTTTTTAACCTTTTTCCAAAACACGTTTAGGCCAGGAGGGGTCAGACCAGATCTATTTAGTGGTGTGGAATTACATGTGTAAAAGGTCCAAATTGGAGCATAACTTTGCCAATATGTTCCGAAAAGCCCGTTGACATGATTCTATGCCCGAGAGGTTCACTAGCCGCTAAATGTAATGTTGACATTAGTGGGTCTGGCTGGCCGATGTGAGGTTGTGTCATTGGCCTTTCCCACTGTGAAAGACGCAGTGGTTGTGGTGCTACAAGTGGAATCAGAGAAATGGATATCAAGAATTGGTTGGCCGTTTAGCCCTGTCTCTCTTTATTTTGTTCAATACCCTGAATGACCTGTGGGCATTTCACAAATACGGTGGACATGAAATGGCCCACACTCGTTATCTTGTCCACGTCATTGAGAATGCATTCACCTGCTTCCAGGTCCAAGTTTACCAGATGCATAAGGGGCACTTAATTGGTGAAACCGTGATGCAAAAAGATCTATTCTCGGTTGAATTTAATGTCTGCGAATTTCTCTTAGTGGGGACCTGTGTGAACAGATCTGATGTGGGGTGCAAAAATCCGGATACAATGTGAATTGTACACAAGTACTTTATACATTGATAATCAAAAAATTGATGGAAGCTATTGCCAACCCCTTTATGGGCCCCCAGCTGGATTTCAGGTTACCACAGGAGGTAAAATTTTGTTAAAAGTTCCGATGTGTTGAAAAGCACACCATGATATCTGTATGGTTACAAGGATTACCAAAAAGTATAGGTTTATACACCGTGGACTTATAGTTTAGGAATTTTGGGGTAAAAACTGAAAAAAATAAAAAAAGTAAAAAAAGTCAATTTGTTTTGTACAGGGGTCAAAAATTAAAAGTGCTCCAATTTTCCGCTAAAATGTGGTTAAAATTGTTGGCTTAGCTAATAGAATGACACAAATATAGAATAGTTTTTGACTATCTTAAGTGCCTGGTGATAACCACAAGGGCGAATAAAGTGATCAGCTATTGGCAGCTAATTGGATTCTATTGCCCTGTGCCTACGTTTGTTTGGATAAAACGTGAATAACTAAGACAATGCAGGATAAGGCACACTATTCCTTATTTCAATCCGTTAAGAAGGAAACATATGCACAACATATTACCTGGATCAAAGCGACTTTTAACTTTTGACCCATGTAACCACCAATTGAACTTTTCATTCAACCATTTTTACAGTTGTTACCCAATAACTACTACTCCCAATACTTCCGAACATACGCATAGATATGTACTCTATCCTTTTGGCATCTTGTGACCAACAACCACCATAAAGAAGATGTTTGCCTTTTAACCCCTTCAGAACTTTTAAATAAATTTTTGACCGCGCTGTCTAAACCTTGAAACCCAGCTGGGGGCCATTAAGGGGGTTTGCAAGTGCGTCCATCAATTTTAGGAATATCAATGCCTAAATAACTTGTGTGCAAAAATTCACAATTTTATCCGGAAGCGCACACTCTTACAATACAGTCCCCTGCTACCACCATATCTCGCTTCACGTTCCACTCAACTCTGAGTCGTTGGACACTCGGAGGTTGTAGTTCTCTATCTCGTTCTTCTCTGCTCCGGGTGCTGAAAGCAGTGAAAAGGTTGACAATCTACTGATCTTGGCACCATATGGAATCCTCAGTGTCATAAATATGCGTCCATTGCGCTGCATGTCTTAGCCTTAACATAAAAGGCCATTGGATAGCTAATCCTTACTATGGCGGCCATCTTGATTTTGAAATGGCAGCAAACCCAATCTATTGTACAAGTTTTGAGTAGTCACTATGGCATCTCTTCATCGTCACAAACACATGCGTATTGCCTCTGCTGTCCCTTTTTTGGGTCTATAACATAAAGGCGTGTGAACTAGCTGATCCTAATACAGTAGTAATATGATGGCGGCCTCTTGAATTCAATTGCTGCAACCACAAGCTAGTACAAGTTGTGGAGTAGCCAAAATGGAATCCCCAGTGTCTAACCATGGTCTAAGCCACCACTTCTAACCTTCTATGTTGCCTTACACCCACGTTTGCACAAATTGTGTTGAAATGGCGGCCATTTTGTTTTTCTCAATTTTTGAGGGAGGGGTGAACGGCAACGGCTCAACTTCTACCCCCGTTTTGGATCAGCCACCTCCACATTAATCCTGAAAACCCTTGCTTAACCCTTTTAACAAAAATGCCTACAGTATTATAGAAATTAAAATCTAACCTGTCTATTAATGTCAAATAAGTTGTGATGTTTAAATAGATTCAGATTATACAATGTCTGAATGCATTTGTTTTGTAGTTTAATTTGGATATATTTAAAAAATGGTAGTGAAAGGTGCTCTGTTTAATACACAATGTGCAAAAATATCAAAAAAACAACAAAACATTAAAAATATTAAAAATACCTTTTTTCAAAATTTAAATATGAATCTGATAATAGTATTTTTCATATAATCGATAAAGTATTTTCATAGATCTGATAAGATTTTTCATATGAATCTTTATAAATTATTTTTTTCATTTGAATCTGATAAAAGTATTTTCATATGAGCTATGTGTGTATTACAATGGCCATATATAACCATGTTTTTTTACCAGGGACTGTAAAAGATTTTTGCTCATAGCATCGTATGAAATAATCATCAACTTGATTTTTCTGGTGTTTTTAATGCTTGTTACTGAGACGGTGTCCCCACACCGGGACCAAATCTGGGGTCATGAAAAAAAAAAAATGAAAATATATTAGAAATATCAGTACATACACCACCAAAAATCTATGCCCTCTGGTCAGGGCATTGCCCAGGGGCATTAAGATATAATGCATGCATGCATGCATGCAACAATTTTACTCACAGTATGTGCAGGAATTTTACATATTTTTTAATAAAATGTGATTTTCTTCATCAGAAATTTGGCCTTAACGGTTGCTTGTTTCCGATTATGTGTATGTGTTCTCTACTTGATATGAGAGCTGGCACTTGCACATAACACCCCATCAATTACCGTGGAACAACCTTGCGGTTTTTGATGGTAGAAATACCAATAATGTCTGTTGCAATCCCATTCAATACTGTGCTAATATTGATGGTTACCACTAAAACGGCAGTTTTTTTGTTATATCTTGGGAATGAAATGATGTGTAATATGTATTTTCACGACGACAGGATATAAATACGGCCTTCATCTAATATCAAAATCCCGTACTACATTCCAGGTACTCAGGGGGGTCCTAAAAGACGATCGGAACACGCACTTAACTGTTCCTAATTGAGTCTTGTGGAGGCCATCTTAATTATAACCAGGTAAATCTTGTTCATGACTTGTACTACTGACACGGCAAATGGTATTTGGGAAAGACTTCCATATGTCCCCCCCCCTTTAAACATGCCACAGAAAACAAATTATTTTTATTTCGGTCTAGCACTAACAAAACCCAACCTTGAAAAAAAAATTGTTAAATCAAGCCTTTTGAAGGGTACATATGGAACTCATGCTGTTTTTGTGTCGCCTACGGCCAGGCGACGCCTTAAGGCAGGAAAACACATAGTGATCATAACTTTGTAGGCTGTCGTCTGTTGTTGTTGCTGTCGTGTTGTTGTTGTGGGAAAAAGGGTTAACAATGCTTGTAATATCCGCCTACTTTGATGGATTTAAACGAAACTTATGTCGTAGATGCACATGGAATCCGCAATTTGCTATGAAGGGGGGAAGGATGTTCAAAGGTCACATACCACAATGTCAAAAGGTTGTTGATGTCAAGTTGTAAGAGAGGCTGAAAATGTAAAATTGACCTAAATTGACAAGTTCAATTGGAACCAGGGTATCCCATTATGTGCGTTTTTTGCGCTTTTCCAAAGGTGTACTCAGTTTGGTCCTAGATAGATAAATTTGCTTCTATTTGGTACGCAAAAAAATACACAGTTTGCTCTGCACATGGTCACAATATTGTATCATTTCACGCAAAAATAATTATTCTGTACCATTAAATACATGTGGTCAACTCTGTGAAAATAAAATTAGTTTAAATTTGACTGTATTCACGTCTTTTTTTTAGTTCCTCACCTCCCAAGGTACATTCAAGTTACGCCCCTCCAGTTCTTTTGGAGTTTAAGGATCATCAGGGTATTACGTTCTCCATATGCCCAGTCTAGGTTTGATATTGGTGTTTATTTTTGGATTGTTTCAGTCCTTTAAAAACCGTTCTCAACCTGTTTAAAACTTGACACGGGCTATACTGTAAAGAAGACGTCACTTTTCCACCTCATGGAAACACATTTTCGTCCAAGTGTACGCGCTATTTTCAAAACTAGTGTTTAACAACCACCCAACACCCCCAACAAACACCACCTGATTGGAACCAACTTACCATAGTGCAACATTGGATCCCTCATATGTTAATGAGGTCAAAGGTCACATCACAAGGTAAAAGGTCAATGAGGTCAAGTTGTAACTAGGCTGAAATGTAAAATTGACCTAAGTGAAAAAGTTGAAGTTCATTGAACCAACTTGAATCATAGTGTCAACATTGGGTCCCTCATTTGTTCTGGAGGTCAAAGGTCCCATGCCAAGATCAAAGGTCAATGAGACCTTTCATTCACAAACCGCGCCGGCAGGCTAGCACATTCCGCAGACCGATGTATTTTTTTGAATTTGGCTTTCACAAAATCAGCATGCTCCTGTTTTGAGTAAAAGATGTCCACTGGCTATTTATTTTGTGCTTCAACTTACCAACCTTGTGGAAATAAAACCATGTAAAATAACATGCTTTACATTTTCCTTTGGCGATTTCAGGGTTTAGAATTTACATTATCAGCACTGACTGACTCAGCTGAGTGTGTGGTGACAGCAGTACAAGCAGGTATTCCCTACCAAGCATTTGCACATGGGCTCATGACCTAGATAGACTTGAAACTAACCTACTTGGCTTCTGTACTCAAGAGAATGGATTAGCAGCTATGGTGAGTATTACCAAGTATGTCTTTCAGGGATTCAAAATAAGTGGTGAACAGTTCATTTCAAGTGACGCCCAGAAAAGCATCATTACAATGGAAACTCTAGAAGATATCAGTCTCGCACTTAATACCTATTTCATTTATGATTCATCTTTCCTTTGACGCTTCCTCTGCTGTGATGTTTTCAAATAGTGACATAAAAGACATTTTGGGTAGAGTGCAGTCAGTAGCAGCTGAGCAGCACAGTAGACGACAACCTCTGTTACTTTCTCTCTTTTTCCATGTACTTTTTTAATGCATGCATTAAATTTGCCGTCCCTCTCCCTTAGGATCTTCAGTGGGCTGGTCTTGTGCACTTTTCCTTAGAGTATAAGTTACGTTAAATTTTAGTAACTGTATTTTGTTCTTCCTCTTCTTAGAGGATCTTCAGCTCGCTGGTCCTGATGCTACTTCTCAGAGTATCGTTTTAAAAGTTACATTTACTACATTTATTTTTCCTCCTGGATCTTCATTGGGGCGGGTCCTGAATTCTACTACCGACAGAGCATTTTACAGATACATTGTAAGTAACATTTATTTTGTCTCTCTCCATCTCTCCGTAGTTAGGATCTTCAGCAGCGGCTGTCCTGATGCTATTTCCTTAGAGCATAAAGTTACCGTATACAGTGAAGTAACATTCTTTTGTCTTCCTCCGAGATAAGTGGGTTTTGTGGGGTACAGTAAATTTTCGTACACTTTATTTTGCTTTTTTCTTCTCTTATTAGGATCTTCAGCGGGCTGGTCCTGATGCCTTTCGTGAGCTACGTTACAGTTACATTGCAGTACCTTACAGTGCCTCATTCCTGCCTTATATGTATCCTCTCAGGCAGTTGGATCTTCATCAGCTGGTCCTGATGCTACTTCTCAGAGCATAAAGTTGTAAAACATTGTTAGTAACATTTATTTTTATCTCTCTCTCTTCTTAGATCTTCATCGGCTGGTCCTGATCTATTTTCCTTAGAGCATAAGTTACAGTTACATTGTGCAGTACCTACATGCCTCATTCCTGCCTATTGTAGCCTCATCAGCCAGGTTGGACTTCAGCAGCTGGTCCTGATGCTACTTCTCAGAGCATAAGTTGCATCTAGTAAACACTTATTTTGTCTTTCTCTCTCTTATAGGATCTTCTCGGGCTGGTCCTGATGCTATTTCCTTAAGGCATAAGTTACAGTTACAATTTGCAGTACCTTACAACATTGCCTCAGTCCTGCCTTATATGTGTCCCCATCATCATGGCGGCTCCCATGCAACGGAAACACAAGAACAAGTGAAAGCGACTTTGCAGGCATTAGAAGGGTAAAGGGCAGCTAACTTTAGACGAATAAGGAAGAATAGATATGTTTGCCTGGTATATCATGTCATATTGAATGAGCAGTGCAATATTTTGCGTAGTGGATTCAGGCACCTTTATTCTTCTTGAGTTTTGGTTGTGTTAACACCAAAAATATTTCCTTTTCATTAATTTTATAAAAGGCAAAATTAATTCCTCACGTCAAAAATGCACGCAGCTAGTACGGTTTGGTTCATTTTTGAGAGTGGGCACTTGAGAAAAACTTTTACTGTCCTGAGGCCTTCCTCCATGAGAACTGGCAAGTTTAAAGCTTGAATGGCAATTGGGTTTTTGTTGCCACATTATGCATTTTGATTTACTCCTCCCAGTTTTGGGTAGTTTTGCTTGACTTAATGCTGTTTTATAATTTAAATTCTCATTCTTGGTCTCTAGAATATCATAATGTTTGTCATATTTTTCAGATTGTGAGGGGATTATGTTTACTCTTACAGGATTGCCCATTTTTGAAACTTTTGAGTGCATAGTATATAGAGTAGTTGATAAGTAGTACTTGTTTGTTGACAACCCTTTAAGGGTTGCTTTGCTCATTCCTGTGTGCCAAAATCTCAAACCTTTTTTTTTTGGGGGAGCAGTGGGAGTGGGAGGAGCAAAGTGAATTTCCTGAGGTAAAAAATCATAAAATTAGTGCAGTTGTTGGGTTTTTTGGCCCCCACAACATGTGTAGGCAACAGCTATTGAACCCCATTCAAATTGTCCTCTTTTTTTTTTCGAACCTTTTAAGAAGCAATGGGCGACACAATTTTGCAACTGAATAATTATGGCACATGTCAAGAGCGATCCTTTTTCTTTCTTCTTTCTGCAAAAATCAGACAAATCCATAGTGGAATCTTGCCATATAGGCCTAATAGCCTACAAATGTCATGATTTTGTATGTTATATCATACCCTCAATATAATCGGAGTCCTGTGCGAGACCTATTCATGTTCTCGCCAAGGACCTTTGCGAAACTTGAACCTTCAAGTTCTCTGCTTTTAAGTTCTCATAGAAGGAGTTTGTGCAAAACCTAACAAATTTACCATTCTCAATTATATTGAAATAAAGAAATGACGTTTACTAGTCTAATAACACTAATAGAACCTGGTTCAAGTTTTGTGATCGACAAAACTTAATTCCTGGGATTTGTTATATAAACACAATTATTAGACATCCCTTTGTTGTTTTGTTTTGTCAAGAACTGTTGTCAAAACTCCGGCGAATGCGTCCTCCGCTCAGATTCATCAGCTGTCAAAAAAGCTTGATCGTAAACAAAAAACACTCATTCTGCGATAACCCTGGATAGGATTTTTATTTACTACTTTTCGAATTTTTTCCACATTTTCATTGATATATATGTATACAATATAATGGGATAATAGAGCTTGTTTCTAAAATGTTTGCATATTGTTGCCTAAAAATTATTAACACACATTGCTGGAACTGACATTACTTACCAATGGAATCATGGTCTTTTTATCTTGGTACAGAGTAATCACGTTTTTTCTGAAATATGCCATCACAATTATTCGAGCAAGACATGCTCAGGTCATGAAATGATTGGTAGAATAACGCCTAAGTGTCGACCACAACCAATGATGAACGAGCTTTGAAGCTTACGTATCGGTTGGTAATCGATATTTGATCAAAATGCAAACATTTTTTGATATTCTGTTAGTTATCAAGGGGAAACCCTTTCGCAGAGGGTCATGATATGGATCGTTATACTTACTTTTCAACTATTTGGGCCTTATTTTGACTCAGTGAATTTCTGATATCTTTCATTTTTCGTCGAAATAAACAAAATAACATCATGTCATTTTTTAATCGTGTGATTTGGCACAATTTTGCGCGAAACCCGTTTTTGGTTCTCGCGGTGTAATTTTGGGCGAACCTTCAGGCATACCGGTTCGTGTCGAATTTCCGGCCCTGCTCTATATGCCCATTCTCCATGAGAAACCGTGGAAACTAGATTTTTTAAGAAAAATCATATCTTCCGCAATGAATTTCTAAAAATTACACATATGTATTTTGGACACCTAATCCAAATCAGTTGTCCAACTTGTCCGGCGATAGTTTTTTTTTTTGTTTCTGGTTTTGGTCATAATAAATGAGACTTTTCAAACCCAGCCTGTGGTGGAGGGCGCTATTGAGTCACTCAACACTCTACAGACTAACCCATTACTCAATGAACTTCTAACATGGACACAGTGATGAGCATTATGAGTTTGTGTGCTGTTTACTTTTGTGGACAGTTTTATAATTTAATGAGCTCCATTTGCAAAGGTTTCAATATTAAAAAAATTATTAATCCACTCTACAATGAAACTGATAGTTTATAAACATCTGAATGTGTACATGTGAGAGACATGAGGTCCATGCTGTATACTTTTTGGGACAGGTTAGAATGTTCATGAGCTCATTTTCATACATATTTCAATAAATGTATTAAACCACAGTTATGGGCCATCTTAATTACCGTATCCTTAATTACGCACATGTCATCCTTTTTTTGGTTCGTTTTGGGGAGGAATGGGGATAACCTTAAGCTTGGTGCCATCAACTGGGTTCCAGGTATTGTTCACCCTCAAACGAACACTGGTGTCATTGATTTTGTCTGAATTTTTCTGCACATTGGGAAGTTGCTCTCCTGTATCCATGCATATAGCCCAGAGCAATTTTCAATTGGTGTTTATCGTTGTATATGAATTCAGTTGTGGAGTAAGGGTAGTCCCTAGCGCAGTGTAAAGTATAGACCTGAATTTCGTATTGGACATTATAGTTAATTTGTAATCATTAACTTAACTACAAGCTGTTTCACCTTTTAATACTCTTATCATTTTCAGTGACAAGTTTCCTAGCCCGTTTATGGTATGCTGCGATATAATCAGTCCATCATAGGCCCGTAAAGAAGAGCTAGCTACAGAGTACACACTTTGACTCACACATAGGGGACACTAGCATGGCACTTGGGCTATAACTATGCTGTCTTACTATGAAATGTAAGTACAAGAGTACACACCTTGGAATCACACCTAGGGGACACAGCAGGCACTGGCTAACTTTGCTGCTGCTACTGAATTGTAAGTTACAAGAGTACACAACTTTGAATCACACATAGGGGACACTAGCAGGGCACTTGGGCTAATATTGCTGTGGCTTACTCATGAATTGTAAGTTCACAGAGTATCACAACTTTGAATCAAAATAGGGGACACTAGCATGGGCACCTGGGCTAACTATTGCGCTTTGTAATGATTGTAAGTAAGATTAGGTACACACTTTGAATCACCACATAGGGGATACTAGCAGGGGCACCCTTGGGGCCAACTATTGCTGCTTACTAATGAATTGTAAGTACAAGAGTACACAACTGTGATCACAACCATAAAGGGGGGGGGGGACACTAGCAGGGCACCTTGGGCTAACTATTGCTGGCTTACTAATGAATTGTAAGTTACAAGAGTGTACACAAATTGAATCGCACAAGGGGATAACTTGAGGGCACTTGGGCTCACTATGTGGCTTACATAATGAATTGTAAGTAACAAGAGTACACAACTTTGAATCACACATAAGGGGATACTAGCAGGGCACCATGGGCCAAACTATGCTGGCTCTTACTAATGAATTGAAGTTACCAAGGTACACAACTTTGAATCACACATAGGGGACACTAGCAGGGCACCTTGGGCTAAACATTGATGGCCCCCCCCCCCCCTTATAATGAATTGTAAGTAACAAGAGTACACAACTTTGAATAACCACATAGGGGATACTAGCAGGGCACCATGGCTAAAACTAGTGCTGGCTTACTAATGAATGGAAGTTACAGAGTACAACTTTAATCGCACATAGGGGTACTAGCAGGCACCTTGGGCTAACTAGTGCTGGATTGCTAATGAATTGTAAGTTAAAGAGTACATAACTTTGGAATCACACATAGGGGGCACTAGCAGGGCCACCTTGGGCTAACTATGCTTGCGTACTAAATGAATTGTAAGAGTAACAAGAGTGCCACAACTTTGAATCACACATAGGGGATACTAGAAGGGCACCTGGGGCCAACTATTGCTGGACTTACTAATTGAATTGTAAGTTACAGGAGTAATCAACTTTGAATCACACCTAGGGGGCACTAGCAGGGCACCTTGGGCTTAACTATTGCTGGCTTACTAATGAATTGTAAGTTACAAGAGTACACAACTGTAATCACACAGAGGGGATACTAGCAGGGCACTTGGGTAACTATTGCTTGGCTTTGCTAATGAATTGTAAGTACAAGAGTACACAACTTTTGAATCAACATAGGGGATACTAAGCAGGGCACCTGGGGTAACTATTGCTGGTTACTAATTAATTGTAATTACAAGAGGACATAACTTTGAATCACACATAGGGGGCACTAGCAGGGCACCTTGGCTAAACTATGCTGGCTACTAATGAATGTAAGTTACAGAGTACACAAATTTGAATCACCACATAGGGGATACTAGCAGGGCACCATGGGATAACTAGTGCTGGCTAACAAGAGTACACAACTTTGAAGTTACAGAGTACACAACTTTGAATCACACATAGGGGATACTAGCAGGGCACCATGGCCAACTATTGCTGGCTTACTAATGAATTGTAAGTTACAAGAGTACACAACTTTGAATCACACATAGGGGACACTAGCAGGGCACCTTGGCTAACTATTGCTGGCTACTAATGAATTGTAAGTTACAGAGTACACAACTTTGAATCACACATAGGGGACACTAGCAGGGCACCTTGGGCTAACTATTGCTGGCTTACTAATGAATTGTAAGTTACAAGAGTACACAACTTTGAAGTTACAGAGTACACAACTTTGAATCACACATAGGGGATACTAGCAGGGCACCTTGGGCCAATTATTGCTGGCTAACTAATAAGTTGTAAGTTAACAAGAGTACACAACTGTAATCACATATAATAAAATCTGTGTATTTTTCTTATTACCAAGAGTACACAACTTGAATCACATGTGAGATAAATTCTTTGTAATCACTTTTAAACTTGCTTTACCAAAAGATTCAAAATATTTTAAATTTCAGGAATAGCTCACAATGAAGATACAGTCTGTGAAAATTCTCAATGTTACTTTTTCCAACAGAAGGATTGATAGAAAAGAAATAAAACGGCAATGTTCAAATACGAATCTCCATTCGTTACGTGTTGTAAGTAAGTGTCCTATGGCCAGTAATTACTAAAATTTCTGATTTACTGTCCTTATTAGGTTGCTTCTGGTCTTATCATTTGCAGGATATGTTAGAATACCTGTACTTGTTACAATCATGCAAAAAATCTTATTTTTTAAATGATTTTTTTTGATTTTTTCTCTGATTTAGCCAATCACTGAAGTGCCTTTAAGGTAAGCAGGAGATTTTTCAATAAACAGTTTTTTGGTCATCATGATGCATCTCTAATAGACTGGCCTGCTCTGGTAGAGCGCGTGTGACCCACTGGTTAGGGTATTAGCCTTTGGTGCTAGAGGTCCCCGGTTCAAACTCTGTTAGGGCCACTAGCTGGGAATTAATCGGGTACTAAATTCTGGATTTAATCTGTACAAGAGCTATTGATTGAAATTGGAATTCGCTCTCCCCATTGTTCAGTTGGACTTGGGCAAATGAACCATGATAATACCCCTTCCTTCGGAGGGGACGTTAAGCCGTCGGTCACACCATGGACAGATAGTCAAACTGTGCATGCACATCACAGTCAGTGTCAAAAGAGTAGGGTATGTTAACCCCTGGCTGTCCCAATTCCGTTCCGGTAAAAGAAACCCCAATGGAAATAGCTTCCAGTTGGGCTTTTTGGGCTATCCAGTACATTGTCGGAATAAATCAAATAAAAAACTCGACATCATAAGTCCATATGGTAGAGAATTCACACTTATATTTTCTTTTTGGCAGCATTCTACATTCATTAAAGGTCCTGATTGCCAGTAGACCAACAGATATGCACTTCTCTTCCACGAATACATTGGTAAGACATTGGTAAGAGCATTGACAGAGCTATTCCTATTCCTTTTTTTCCGTCTTTCCCCTTCCTCGTTTATTAGAAGTCCTTGGTCGGTTAGATGCTTCTCTGGTAGGCAGTATCAAGGCACTCTCTAAATATCCTGAATATCTGTAGGACATTTGGGGCAGGGTATTCACAGATGCAAAGGTTAGTCCACTCACCTATATCGGATTCTTTAATTCTGGGACACGGCGTACGCACAGAGAGCTTGATACAAGGTTCAGCATTCAACTTACGCATGACTACGCCCTACATCAACGCCGATATATTGCCGTTGTCAAGGGCATTGGAACATACGCTTCCGAGGTAAGATAGGCACATACGCGGTGTTTTTGGTCGTTCGTGTCCAGAATAATGGAATACATTATAATATGGTTAATGGGAATGTACAGATGTGTATTGATCTGATCAAAATAGCTAAAATTGAAAGTTGTTGTTGGAATAATAAATACGCTTTTTCTAGATTAAATTTTGTAGTGGAAAATGCACAACTTCCAATGCTTTATGTTCACATACATGTTAAGACTTGTGGCGGGACCTAAAACTAACGGGATTTTTGAGAAAAAAAAATGGTATGAAAATTGGTATCAAAAATGCACATTTTAAGAGTCAAAGTCCACAATGCCTATATCCGTGCAGCCCAATTCTGGAATTCTGGACGCATTTGACAATCGTGTGTGACAGCTGTGTTTACACAGTTTCCTTCTAACTTAGCAAACCAAAGAGCCAAAGAGAAGCTGTGCCAATTGGTTTACAGCAAACATACTTTTCATTTCACAGTGTCCTAGCTCAGTGGAAAATTAACTGTAATCGGCAGATCCCAGATTTGGCTGACATATAAAATGCAAAAAGTTTAAACACACCCAAATATGATAATTCTACATTTATGTTAGAAATAACAAGTATACATTATCATATGCAAATTCCTCTAGTAAATTTGTTCACACTTACACAGCTGTGAAAGCTTAATCCAAAGTGTGAACACTCTTTAAGGTAGGATTATCGCTACGGCTGCGTGCCAGGATCTTTGAATTCTCATAATGTTTGGTATTGGTGGAAAGAAATTGTGTGTCCAATTTTATTTTTTTCCAAAAAGATGTTTAAGACTTGTCACCTTAATGCTTTTTTCCATAGACTTTGTACAGGGGCTGATTTGGCAGTATAAACTGGACAATTTTGTGAAAAAACTACACATTTTATTTCAATTATTCTCAGTAATTGATAAGTTATAGATTGGTGTTTGTTCTATGGATAAGAAATATAAAAAATCATACAATTTTTTATTTTTCTGTGTGCATCAAAACATAGAACAAGGCGGTCACAACAACACTTTTTTGTTAATTATTTCTAGAAATACTGAAGTATCATCTTTTCATCATTTTTCCTAGAAGAAACCAACTCCCTTGGTGATGAATCAGTGTCATATGAAAGGAAATCACATTTTAGAAAAAATTCTCACGTTAGATTTTGCAGATTGAGTGTTTCTATTTGAATATAGGTTGGTTTTTCATTTTCCCCTAACTATTTTTTTCCCTAAAATAATTTTTTCTAAGAATTACACTTGATTCACAAAGCCAACGTGAGATTTGGTCTTTGTTTATCCAACCATCCCTAGTTTCAGCTTAAAAGCAACCTTCCATTTAGGCTGGGAAAATTAATTTTATTGTAAAAATAGGGAATTTTTAAAAAATAAATAAAACACTAAAACAAATCATGCAGTCTTGAAACTGTGAAAATATGTGGGAGCAAAGTTTCCAATCCGAACCATAGTCAAGTTTGGACTAAATAGTTAGGGGTTTTGATTTTATGGTCATTTTTCTGTAAGACCATTTTATCCGCTGATCCTACCTTAAGTAATGAAATCTGTTGCTGGTACACTGAGATAACGAGGTTAATGTTCTGAAATCTAAAAACCAAAACTGATGCCTTTTGTTTTCATTATTTTCAGATTCAAGCCCAAGTTTTCAGGCGTTTTAATGGCCCGGAGGCCAGCGAGGTAAAGTTTAAGAAAATGCAGCCAAGACTGTGTACCAAAAAAATATGTAAACGAAAAATTCTTCTTGGGGATTTATTTCCCTGATCTGCACAGAACTTTCCTTGTGTGATTTCGATTTTAACCAGACTTCAAACTTCCCTATCTGCTATTCTGACATGACTTTCCTAAAGCCACTGTCCCCAGTAATGTGGTAACAAACCTCATTGACTTTTTCATTAGCATCAGTTTCCAGAAATTATTAGTACAATAGGCCAGAACATCCGTTACCAGGCACCCTTCCAGTGTATGCCGTTGGTGTCCTTGGTAGCCACAATAGAGAAGAAGATAGGAAGCAACTGGAACAGTTCTTACAAGAATCAGTCATCATGCTAGCATGTGTAAAGCACCTATTGATAGCCTTAAAGTCACTACCTGGAGATTACAGTAAAGATCCCATATGCAATAGGATTGGGTAAGGTCATTGAACATAGTGTCAGTCATCAGTGCTAGCACTGTGTAAAGCACCTATTGATAGCCTTAAAGTCACCTACCTGGAATTACAGTAAGTATCCCAGATGCAATAGGATGGGGTAAGGTAATGTGACCATAGTGTCAGTCATCATGCTAGCAATGTGTAAAGCACCTATTGATAGCCTTAAAGTCACCTACGGAATTACAGTGATCCCCTGATGCAATAGGATTGGAAAGGTCATGTGACAGTATTCTTAGTTGGTCAAGCAAAAAACTCATCTTGGTTTGTCTTTGTAATGACAATTGGAAAACAAACAGTATTTCATTATTTAATAAGAGGCAAGAAAATGTTATTCTTTAAACCTTTAAGGGGAAAGGGAATAGCTGTTACCTTCCCCCTGGAAGTTAAGTACGAACAGAGGGTGTTTGAGTCAATCCCACCAATGCACCACTTTTGGGAAATTAACCTCAATGGGGGTCAGGTGATACATAAGTCCTATTCTTAACACATAAAAACCCCGACTTTTAACACTCATTTTAGCCCACAAAGCATAGTAATAGGGAATTTTTTGTTGCATGATTTATGGAAAGGTCTTTTGGTTCTTAACTTCGGAACACTTTTTATCCCAAGTACGACACGTGTTTAGTACAGTACGGTATAGGCACATGCTATGCATCATGGGAGTGATTCAAACACACTCTGGTACAGAACAGTGTTAATACATTGCAGTGCTTCTGGGATTGGTTAAAAGCCCTTGCATTAAGGTTTGCCAATGACACACGTTTCAGCATGTAGGTTACCACAAGAAATTTAATTTCTTTTAGAGGCATATTCACTTAAGAATGATGAGATGTTTACTAAAAATAGCCATTTTGAAAGTTCTGAAGAATCCTAATGCACTTGGTGTGTTTTGATCCTGACTGGAAACTTACAGGTTTCCACAAAGGGGAATTTGAGTGCATGTTCAATTTCCTATTTTAAGAAACTCGCAAGCAAGTTGTATTTTTTACACAGACATCTGATGCTGAAAGTATAGATGCGCCAAAACAAATAAAGCAGCCATACAGTAGACAGCTAGTCAAGCTGTAAGTGAAGCTACTCTTATTGTCAATTTTGATTGTTTATGTTATCCTGAAATGTTGTCGTCACCCTTAATATTAACTAGCAATAGAATAGTTGCTTATACAACATCTATTGTTTAGGTTCTTGTTTAAATATAATTGACCCATTCCTTATTCAATGTCACAATGTGAGATGAGATTTGTCTGTAATTAGTGAACACCATTTGTTATATGACAGTGAAATTATTATTTAGAGGACAGAACAAGAAATTGATTTTGTAATAACAAAACAGTTTGCGGTATAGTGCAATATTTTAGGGGGTACTAATGGTTTCCAGGCAGACCAGGACTGGGTGTTTATTCTGCATTGGTTTAAAAACCTACAAATATACATTACAACCATTTGGGCAAAAAAAATTTTTGTGGACTTTAAAGTTCACAATCTGAAGTAAACCGCAAGCACGAAATACAACTCATGATAATTTACCACCATAGAAGTCTTTGTAATTCAAAGGGCAAAACCTGATATATTTTGTGTTTATGTGACTATGTGGTTCTTTTGGAAATTTAAATGGCTTCAGGGATATAGCTACGCCTGTCGGCGGCGGTAAGCATGACTGGCACTTGACTCCCACCGCTTGTACAGGAGGTCATTTGAGAGGTTGCCGACCAGCACTTACTTCAGTGAAATGAAATAATTACAACATAAATGGGCAAATAAATAGTTGTCTATAAGTGCCAAAAGTTTAATAAATCGTCGCCAACATCACCCTACTGTCTTATAGGGTTTTATTTTCTTAATTCCACTTCACTCCTCTCCTCTTCTTG
>JAMKCH010026111.1:0-19397 GCA_023653785.1 Ophioderma brevispina
GAAATCCTTGATTTATCTGACAATAAGTTAAGTACTATTCCACATATCACAATTTGGAAAAGTTGATTTTCCTTAATCTGATAAATAATGCACCTGAACAGATAAAAAAGTACTTGTTCTAACCTGCCTATAGTTAGAATTGCATGTTAGCCACTGGAGATTTGTGAGTGTTATGTGACTGCTAACAATAGCTGTTATGCATCAGACTAGAAATCCCCAGTCTCACATGTGACAGGCTCACTCTCAAACAGGTTTGTTGCTTCCTTATGTGGCTCATTGTATCCATGCCTTGCTTGGGAAGATGTTTTTTTAGTTTTTGAAACACAAACCGTCTAAAAGAGATAATGTACAAGACATATTACTGGCAATTTGGCGCTGTTCTGATTTACTTATGGGCATCTACATGGTAATCATTTCATCAGCTGATATTTAACTTTGGTGAATATTTTCCTATGCAATCTGAAACCGTGGCGATCTGGATCACCGGCAGAATTGCTGGAGCTTATCAATAATAGCTATGCACATTCCTGTATTCTTTTTAACATTGTTGCATGGACAGGTTTTTAAACATTATATCCCATATTCTCTAAAACATTAAGAAAGAATCACATTAATACGCAGCTGTGCTAACATGGGTTTTGGCAATAGCACCAGGGATTGTTCCTTCTGTCTTAGCTGGTACCAACTTTAAAATGTTATTATAACCCATGTGTGTGTTGGCTTTCCTTTAGCACTTATTGTGAAACCTACTCTACATTTGAATTGCCAGTAATGCCTATAGCACAATAGGTGAAGGGTGTATTCTTACACTGATACCATCAACTCATGAAGTCTAAAGGCTCTTCGTGGCATGTATTACTCTACTACTCCACTTCACTTTTCATTGGCCGCATGGCCTTTGCATTTTGGATACTTGGCTGTTACATAGAAATTGTACGTGCTGTTAAAAGATCATCCAAAAATTCTGGACGCTCCCAAGACATGATGGAACAAATCAAATTAACCACAAAGTAACAGCCATAGTTGGTACTGATTTCTTTTGTTGGTCTCCACTAATTTTCTTGGGATTCTAGTGCAAACAAGGGTATTGACACTATCCCCATCGTTAGATGCATGGTTAGTTATCTTTGGTCTGCCAATTAATTCTGCTATAAATCCATAGCTCTACACAGTTGCGGATTATCCAAATCATTTTAAGAAAAAGAATAAAATCCAAAAACTGTTTGCAAGGAGAAATGAAAATGTAATTCTCACATTTCGCAATCATTCCAATCCTAGAAAGAAGCAAAGAACGACCCAAGACTGGTATTATACCTTTGATATTCATCAATTTTTTTTGGCAAATGTTACACAGGATTGCACACTTTCCTCACAGCTTATGTAAAATTTTTCATCTTTTAGAGTATTTCAAAAGTAGTGCGATTGGTGACAAATTTTGACAGTATATAGTTGGGGAACCAGACATCGGGTGTGCTACATTTTTGGACCCCCACTTTGTCCTCTCCCTTTCGAAATCAGGCAGCCTTTACCGAATAAAAGGTTGCATGTAAACAACTGGGAGCATACAAAGGGTGCAGAAAATGTACAACCCGAGCAAATCGTTTCCTGTCACAATCAGAAATAAAAAGTGAGAAAGTGGTATGATTTGCACTTTAGCTTTATGATGATTGCACAGCATGTAGCTATTGGAATAGATAAGCCCAATCAGCTTAAAACAACTGTCACTACTGCTATTATTGGTAAAAGTTGCACAACTATAGCTTTGGCATATATATTTCATATCAGGTTTCAAACAGTATCAGCATGATATTACTGGTAAAAAGTTGCACTATATGCAGCTATTGGATTAGATAATTTCAATATCAGACTGTAATCACCACTGCCTATTATGGGTAAAAATGGTAGACTAAGGGAGCTATTGGAATGGATTATTCCCAATCAGATGTTCAAAACCTGATCAGCACTGATATTGTTTTATAAAAAGTTGCACAATTATACCGCTATTAGGAATATATATTCCAAGCATGTGTCAGAACATTATCAACACGTGCAATTATTGGTAAAAGTTTACAGAGTAAGTAGGTATTGGAATAGATTTATTCCATATCAGGTTCAAAACTGTATCACCACCTGATATTATTGTACAAATTTCAAGAATTTACCCAGTGGAATAGATAATCCTAAAAAGTGTCAAAACCTTATCAGCTCCGATATTATTGGTAAAAGTTGCACAGTATGGAGCCATTGGAATAGATAATCCAAATCTGGTGTCAAAACAGTATAAGCACTGATATTCTTGGTAAAAGTTGCACAGTATGGAGCCATTGGAATAGATAATCCCAATCAGATGTCAAAACTGTATCACCACTGATATTATTGGTAAAAGTTGCACAGTATGGAGCCATTGGAATAGATAATCCAAATCTGGTGTCAAAACAGTATAAGCACTGATATTCTTGGTAAAAGTTGCACAGTATGGAGCCATTGGAATAGATAATCCCAATCAGATGTCAAAACTGTATCACCACTGATATTATTGGTAAAAGTTGCACAGTATGGAGCCATTGGAATAGATAATCCAAATCTGGTGTCAAAACAGTATAAGCACTGATATTCTTGGTAAAAGTTGCACAGTATGGAGCCATTGGAATAGATAATCCCAATCAGATGTCAAAACTGTATCACCACTGATATTATTGGTAAAAGTAAAAGTTACAGAGTAAGTAGGTATTGGAATAGATATTCCAATCAGATGTCAAAACTGTATCACCACTGATATTATTGGTAAAAGTTGCACAGTATGGAGCCATTGGAATAGATAATCCTTATAAAGTGCAAAACCTTATCAGCTCCGATATTATTGGTAAAATTTACACAGTATGTACCGATTAGAATAGATATTCCAATCAGATGTCAAAACTGTATCAGCACTGATATTATTGGTAAAAGTTGCACAGTATGGAGCCATTGGAATAGATAATCCAAATCTGGTGTCAAAACAGTATAAGCACTGATATTCTTGGTAAAAGTTGCACAGTATGGAGCCATTGGAATAGATAATCCCAATCAGATGTCAAAACTGTATCACCACTGATATTATTGGTAAAAATTGCACAGTATGTAGCTATTGGAATAGATATTCTAAATTATGTGTCAGAACTGTATCTCCACTGATATTATTGGTAAAAATGGTAGACTAGGGAGCTATTGGAATAGATATTCCAATCAGATGTCAAAACTGAATCAACACTGATATTTTTGATAAAGTTGCACAATATATAGCTATTGGAATAGATATTCCATATCAGGTGTCAAAACTGTATCACCACTGATATTATTGGTAAAAGTTACACAGTATGTAGTTATTGGAATAGATATTCCATATCAGGTGTCAAAACTGTATCAGCACTGATATTATTGGTAAAAATTGCACAGTATGTAGCTATTGGAATAGATATTCCAATTAGGTATCAGAACAGTATCACACTGATATTTGATCGGGTTTAAACAGGCTTACAGCACAAGTTGAGACATGTCTTCTGATGAAGGACATGTGTTACAGGAATTGTTTTAGCATTGGTACGTTACACAGTATGTAGTTATTGGAATAGATATTCCATATCAGGTGTCAAAACTGTATCAGCACTGATATTATTGGTAAAAGTTGCACAGTATGGAGCCATTGGAATAGATAATCCAAATCTGGTGTCAAAACAGTATAAGCACTGATATTTGATCGGGTTTAAACAGGCTTACAGCACAAGTTGACAGGTCTTCTGATGAAGACAGGGGTACATGATTATTGTGACAGGGGTTACGTTACACAACTGTATGTATTGGAAACGATATTCCAAAACAGGTGTCAGAACAGTATCACCACTGATATTATTGGTAAAAGTTGCACAGTATGGAGCCATTGGAATAGATAATACTAATCAAGGTGTTGTCAAACTGTATCAGCTCCGATGTTTTGGTAAAATTTACACAGTACGTACCGATTAGAATAGATATTCCAATCAGATGTCAAAACTGTATCACCACTGATATTATTGGTAAAAGTTACACAGTATGTATGTATTGGAAACGATATTCCAAAACAGGTGTCAGAACAGTATCACCACTGATATTATTGGTAAAAAATGCACAGTATGTAGCTATTGGAATAGATATTCCATATCAGGTGTCAAAACTGTATCAGCACTGATATTATTGGTAAAAAATGCACAGTATGTAGCTATTGGAATAGATATTCCAATTAGGTATCAGAACAGTATCACCACTGATATTATTGGTAAAAGTTACACAGTATGTAGTTATTGGAATAGATATTCTAAATTATGTGTCAGAACTGTATCTCCACTGATATTATTGGTAAAAAACGCACAGTATGTAGCTATTGGAATAGATATTCTAAATTATGTGTCAGAACTGTATCTCCACTGATATTATTGGTAAAAAATGCACAGTATGTAGCTATTGGAATAGATAATCCCAATCAGGTGTCAAAACTGTATCAGAACTTGGTATATTGGTAAAAAATGCACAGTATGTAGCTATTGGAATAGATAATACTAATCAAGTGTCAAAAAACTTATCGCCAAAACGTATTGGTTAAAATTACACAGTATGTACCGATTAGAATAGATAATCCACTGATATTATTGGTAAAAGTTGCACAGTATGTAGCTATTGGAATAGATATTCCCAATCAGGTGTCAGCACTGATATTAATCGGTAAATGTTGCCCAATATATATAGCTATTGGAATAGATATTCTAAATTATGTGTCAGAACTGTATCTCCACTGATATTATTGGTAAAAGTTGCACATTATATAGATATGCCAAATCAATTGTCAAAACAGTATCGCAACTGATATTATTGGTAAAAAGTTCCACCATAGGTAGCTACTGAATAGATAATTCCAATCAGGATATTATTGTAAATGTAGCACAGTATATAGCTATTGGAATAGATTTTTTCCCAATCAGGTGTCAAAAACAGTATCACCACTGATATTATTGGTAAAAGTTGCACAGTATGTAGCTATTGGAATAGTAATTCCAAATCAGCTTGTCAGAGAGAGCATAGTTACTGCTAGTATTGAAAAAGTCGCCACACTATGTAGTTATTGATATTAGGATATCCAATTAGGTGTCAAAACACTATCACCACTAATATTATTGGTAAATGTTGCACATCATGTAGCTATTGGAATAGATATTCTAAATTATGTGTCAGAACTGTATCTCCACTGATATTATTGGTAAAAGTTGCACAGTATGTAGCTATTGGAATAGATAATACTACAACAGTGCCAAGCTGTATCAGCCCCTGATTTTATTGGTAAAAATTGCATAGGATGTATCTTTAGGAATAGATAATCTCATTCAAGTGCAGTCACAAAAAAAAAAAAGCCAGATACACCGATATTCTTGGTAGAAATTGCACAATATGTAGCTATTGGAATAGATATTCCAAAGCCTGGTCAAAAACAGTATCGCAACTGATATTATTGGTAAAAGTTGCACAGTATCCGGGCACAGTATATAGCCATTGGAGTAGGATAATCCCAATCAGGTGTCAAAACAATATCACCACTGGTAAATGTTGCACAGAATATGTTAGCAATTGTCAATGTCTGTGTCATTATAAGGTAAATATAGTTATGTATATTTCATTTCGTCGCCTGCTTCACACACTGTCGCATTTCACATTTTTTAGGTTTGGCGAAAGTTCGCCCGATACTTAGTTTCATGGGTTCTTGCATCCACAAAGTTTCAAATGTGAGGAGACCTAAGTAATTCAGTTTAATTAGAGAAGATGTTAGTCATTTTTCTCAAAATCATCATCCGTATTTCACATACTGTCGTATTTTAAAATCGTCATCATTTACAGTGTTGATATAACGTTGTATTTTGCCGACTCCCAAAAAAACGATTTCACATAATACCAGAACTATTTGACTACGTATTTTCCATCGTTATTCGTAAACAAGCTTTTCAATAGTGATCTATTTCACGCACATTGAAAAATAACGTGAATATGCGTAGTACACAGTGTTTGAACCAGTGCAAATTGTCTCTTTTATGTTTAGAGCAATATTAAGCAATGGCGACACAATTTTGACAACTAATGTAAGTAGGGACATGCAAAGCTATTACCCCCGACCAAAAACATCAGAAAAATCCATTGAGGGAATCTTGCCATATAGGCCTACAAAGGTCATATTTTTATGTTATTATAGCGCCCTCATATGCCGTTTCCCAAGAAAGAATGTAAAAACTAGATTTTTATGAAAAATCATATTTGCCCGCAATGAAATTTCATCATTTACACAGTAGTGGTAGTTAGTAGATAAATACTTCAAATAGTGTGTCAAAAAGTGTTTGTCGACGTGTATTTTTGTTTTATTCTCATTATGTCTAAAATATAAATGAGACTTTCAAACAGCTGTGAGTATTTACCAATATACATTATTGTGCATGCACATATCAGACGATAACTTGAACCCTAATTAAGATCATATAATTGCAGTTTTTTTTTTAAGTTGGATTGGTTTAGATTGGACGTTAATTTATTCTTCAAAACGGTTAAGTCTAGAGGTTTTTTTATGCCTTCCGTTTTACCGTTATAAGACATGAAAAGTAGCCGAGTTTGAATTGCGAGTTTCTCGGAAAAGGGTGTTTGTGTAAAAATACGACAGTATGTGAGTTGGCGATCGATTGGAGTGTGCACAAATCTCCTAAAACTGGTTTAAATTATCATGTTTTATAATGACAAAATACAAAGTGCTTTAGGTTTATTGGTTGAATTTTTTGAAAAGGTGTATCCTTACATGAAGAAAACAGTTGTATTGTATTTTCCAATCATCAAACCATATCATTAAAGCGGACCAGGAGGATATTTTTTAGGATATGAATTCTCTCAATTTCCACTGGATCAGGTTTGAAGGTTTTATTGGACAAACACGTGCAAAAGAAAACCGCCAAACCTTGTTTTGACTTGCCTGCTATCGTAATCGATTAGCTATCGTGCACAATAGAAAACCATGATTTGACTTTCTGTTCGTGCAGGACAAAAACTACTAATCATCATCTGATTACATAAAGACGCCGATATTAGGCTTATTCACTTCAGGTGTGTGTCGATATCTAATAATTGGTGCGCATTCCAACGATGTAGAAAAACTAGGTTCGAGAAAATTGGGGGCGTTCTTTCTAGAAATTCCTAATGTCTCTTTAATTGTGATAAGTTTGTGATAAAGTCATATTGGTTTCCTTAAGAAGATCAATAGATACAATGAGGGGATTTTTAAAGCATATTTAAAAAAAATGATTTGGATATAAAAAGCTCGACTGTACAATTTGGTGGCCACTATATGTAAAAAATTGCAATTATCCAAGAGTTGCAACATGGGTGGTTTAATTTAACCCAAACATTCAGTTAAGTTTCGAATATTGCACTGAACAAAATAAAAAATTAAATGTTGAAAATTTTAATATAAATACAATATTGCAACAGTGTTGATTGTTGTTCCCTGTTACTAGACAATTACCAAAACAAACTCTGCAAAAAATTAAAAAAAATGTTCAAAGTTGGGGCATTCTTCATAAATCGTGCTATGTTGTTTTAAGTAAATTTTCTTAAAATAAAAAAAGACAAACATCATAGGATTCTACAGTAGATTCAAACCATCGTGTCACCAGAGGAAAAGTTTGGACAGCGTTGATTAGTTGGGAAAGGAGGCGGAATTAGTCAGGGAGATATTGTTCAACTTATGGCCTGACCGTAAGTTGAGTATGGACACAATTGTTTTGCTGAAATTTATAGATTTACGGTGTGTAGAATAAGAAAATCTGCCGGGTGCAACCGGGCATCCTTAAGCATTTTGCGAAATCCAAGATGGCGTTCAGTAACCAGTAGATACGCTAGACGCTAGATATAAGATATTCAATACCGGCCCCGGTGTGTCTTGGAAGAAAAACACTTTCAGTTCCTTTTCATCTGGGAGTGCAGAACCATTGTTATATTGTCTCGCTGGTTGAAAAGACTCACGTGTACAACTCTCTCGATTTATACGAAGTTCTTTTTTAATACGTATGCGCCAAAATACGTGTTCTCATTGCAAACTAAAACATCTTGAGCTTCTATAGTGCGGGTTCAATGAACTTTGTCCAGGTTTTGTCATCATTTATTCGACAAAAGGAAGAAGAAAGACAACAAACAAACATCTGCCAGAATGTTGTGGGGCAAGCTTGACATAAACAACGGTTGATTGCAGAATTAAAATACGCAACTTAGTGCTTAACTTCATTGTATCAATTACCGCGCTGCTTTCAGAGAAAACTTAGGGTCAACTACCTATATCAATGTAAACTGGTTAGTGAGTGCATAAGAAGAGGAGGGTATTTGTTACTCAACCGAAATCGTGGAGGTGATAAACTGGCTAACAATGGCCCTCCGGATACCGGGCCATTGTAATATCTTTAGTTAATGGTTTGCGAAGTCTATACATATCCAATGGTCACTGATATTAGTAAGAGAAATTGATGTGACATTTTTATTCATTTGAAGAAAATGTGCAAGTTTTATTTGGGGCAACAGACGGTTATGTCATGTAATAATTTATCAATAATTGTACACCGTTTTGTCTTCTCCCTGTATGCAGCTTGTTATTTGGTCTAGTGCCCATAGTCTAAATGCCATCTTACAAGATAGTAACCAATGCAAATCGGACCAATAAAATTTGCACCCTCTTTTGATGAAGTATATAGTATATCTTTTGTTCTATCTATTGAAATGAAATTAAACGGCAAATAAAAGCTTATTTGCATTTGGCTTAAGAGCATTTTACCAAACAAAGAAGGCGCCCATGGGTGTACTTAAGATTTTACAAAATGTCTTGTTCGAGGTTCTTGGACCATACTGTATATAGTATAGATTGGAGATTGCAACCTGAGTCAGATCTCTTTTGTTACCAAAATTTCACTACAAATGATGAATTTCAGTTTGTACCACTTAAATTTCTTTCAAAAATTTCCAGGCCATGTAAATAAAATAGTTTCTGAATTAAGTGCCAAAAGTAGTGCCAAAAATGATCGTCAACATCAAAATATTTGTTTGAAAATATTCGTATTTAGTGTAAAAAAGATCCTGAGAAGATATAATTTATTTTAATTAAATCGTTTCTAGTCAAAATTCCAAATTTCAAAAACTAATACTCAGTCATCATGTTTGTACGATAAATAACCAAAAGCATGTTTGTCTAGAAAATTCATCCCAAAAAATATAGTTTTAATTTTGATTGATAACTTGAAATTCTTCCATTTATTGCCATGCCAAAATGCATATTAAAATGGCCAAATATCGCTTTAGTACAGCTGACAGTTGTATTGTGAGACATACAAAAAAATCCAGCCATCACCGAACGGCATGCGTCATCTGCCCATCACGGTTTGTGGAATGATGACAAAGATCACATGAGATCCCAAGGTCACATGACGTCAGCAAGAAGTGAGGATACTACCAAGAACCATTTTATTCCAAGTGTCATATATAAAATATCGTTCCACCAATATCCCTAACGTCCCAAAGCAATTAAACAAAAATGACGATTGCGATTTAGATAGGAGCGCCCCTATCTGAGACGTTGATTTCTGTTTTTTCTCTGGACTGGTCAATTGTTCAATTGCCATCCTGCCTAGCTATGGTCCAGTGGGCCATTCCCAGCTAAAGACCAGGAGTGGCGATTCCGCTCTGGGCTTAGTCAATGTTTCAAGTTGGTCCACCGGCCCGTGGCCCTGCCACCTGAATTTCCACATGGCCGGGCCCTGGAACCTGACCTTTATCACCAAGGCGTTGCCTGACTAGATTTAGGGCGATTTCCCGCTAACAGCAAGGAAGCGGTCCACTCTGGATTTAATCAATTTTTACCCGTATTTACCTGTTGGATTTGGGACAAGTACCGCTGACAAAGGAAGCGGTTCGCTCTGGACGACCTGTTTGACCTGTTTAGATGTGGTCCTGCAAAGTGCAATGTTTTCACAGCGTTTGCAATTTTTAGATTTGGGGCCATTTCCCATACAAGATCAAAGAATCGATCATTTTCGGTCTTGCTAGTCTGCTGTCGTTGCCCGATGCACGGTTGTGTGTCAATTTTGGATCCTGATTTATCTATTAGATCTAGGCAAGTTTCCGACTAAAGACCAAAGGAAGCGCGTCTCGCCCTAAACTTAGTCAATTTTTGACCGAGTTTACATGTTAGATCTAAGGCAATTTCCGCGAAAGACCAAAGGAAGCCTTAAGACGGCCGGTTCAGCCTAAACGTAGTCAATTTTGACCCGAGTTTACTGTTTTAGAGCTCGGGGCGGTTTCCGCTGCCGGCCCGACAACGTGAAGAAGCTTATTTAACACTCCGATAGATCTTACGTTCTGGGCATGGCCAGCGTAAGAAAGAATAAGAAAAATGCAAATACTGGCAGCATTCATACAGTATCATCAAAATTTAACATAGTACCATTTTGGCTTTTTTGACACAGTTTAACGGATAGGCAGGTGGCAACCACCCCGTACCTTCAGACTTTGATGGGATCCATGACCACCATGAAGGTGGTACCGCCAATTTTGTTGTTCCGTAAAATGACCGCAAAGGAGAACTTAAATTTGCCATAAAAGCCTTAGATCATATTGGTTTGCGTTTTCATCCGTTAGGGGTGGTAAACCACCCTGTGGTCGGACGAGGTTTGAAAGGGTTCTTTCTCTTCCTGCGTTTCTTGTCTTTCATCTCTTTTGGTCGTTAGTTGTTTCGCACAAGAGATGCTATACCAGACAGGGTTTCAAAACGTGTTTGCCCATCGTCGAGCAAATACGCGGGTTTCGATCACCAGATCCTTGGCGTGGCAATTTTGTTAGTCCATTCAACACATGCGATACCAAACCACGCGCGGATTTTGGCGACCGATATCATCTCTGTCTCCCCAGCTCTCTCAACGCAGCGCTTTGTCTAGTCAGCGATTTCGTTGAAGAGAGAGACATGGGAAAAACTCCGTTTTGTTGTCTGCGTCAAGGGTGGCCCTGACGGTTGACGACCGCGAAAAGTCTATCTCCTCAGCGGTTTGAAGATGTCGCGTCCATCCCGTGTTCGTCCCAGAAGGTTTTTTAGAAAGTCAACAGGTCGTTTTCTTACCCAGACTACGAACTCCGAACCCTTCTGTCGAGGAGGGGCTGCGCTTGCGCGGGATCATATGATAACACCCAGTCTGAATCTGAAGGGCGATAGTTAGGGTGGCTGTGGTCGGTGCCAGCTTTCGGTCCAAGTCCAGCGGTTCGTCGTCAAGAGGGAAGGCATCCCCAGTATCAGACACCCGGCTACCTGTGTATAAAAACCGCAATTGCACTGAAAGGGGCCAGGATATCTTGCCAGTGCCACTGGAGGAACCGGGCGCCCTTTCCACTTCCCCTTTGCCTTCTTCTCCATTGGTCCTCGGCAAAAGGGTTGGCGGAAGAGCCCCTGATACGAGGTGTCAGACACGCCAGGGTCTGCTGCGCGAGTGCTTTGTGACCATCACCATGCCCCTTGAGGCTAGGCCAAAGGGCAGGCTGATGCTGCTGCTACACTCCCGGTATCCACCCGCTGTTTCTTCCTCATATTCCTCTCCTCTCCTCTACTTTTTTTCCGCGGCACCATTCATCTAATTAGATAGAGATGTCTACATAAAAATTTAAAAATTTTATCAATATAAATATGAATGTGAATTATAAATTGTAAATAAATGTCCTCTAAATTATAAATATATAATTTGAACCCTCGTCGAACGGGGTTAAGTTTATACATGAGGGGGAAAAATTTAAAATGATTCAATGAGGTAAATCATGCGCTTATTATCGTATTCTTCTAGTCAAAACTGAATAAGAAAATGTATAGTTTTTCTAACTTTTGAACTTTAGGTTTAGGCATGCAGGCCAAATATTTTCACGGTCATCGCGTGGTGGTAAAAATTTCCAACGTAAGATTTTAATTAACTAATTCCAAATTACTCGTACATGTTGCACGTTCATATTATGGCAAATAATGCTCATTCACACTATCTACCTCTTCGACAAGTGACCTCATAGGGGGCAGTGCTTGTGACATCTATGTAAATTACTTTATTTAAATATTCTTTTCAGTTTATGACACAATTAATATACTTTTGGAAAGAAATCGGAGCACTCCAAGCATTTACCCAGTATGACCTTTGAACAGTTTATTCCATAACTATATCCATATTCGCATATAGGGAAAACCTATACCTTTTATAATCCCTATATGACAGGACACAAACATTGCTATACATGTGAACGCAATTGGAAACATTTTAGAGTTGACCCCTGTACAAAGTTTACCCCCATTTGACCTTCTCAAAAGCACAAAGGGATTCTTAGGTTTGAGACTTTACAAGCATCAGAAAACTAGCTGAAAAATTAGCCTGGTACCTTTTTATTTCGGCGGGTTTTTTTATATATCTTGGACTATATATTTTACTGATGTAAAATGCCACAAACCCAGTAAATCCAGAAGTGACAAGGAAAAGTAATGAAAGAAAAGTGGTAGTTACGGGGCTGAACAATAGTTAAAGTGACAGGAGGAGAGGAGATTTTTTAAGGATACAAATTTCTCGCAATTCTTCACTGGATCGGTCGTAGACACCTACCGAGAAGTTTCGAAGGCTTATTGAACCAACAAGTACAAAAGGAAAACGCAAACCTGTTTTGAACTTGCCTGCTATCGCAATCGTCCCCATAGAAAACCATGCTTTGACTTTATTCGTGCACGTCAGACAGAAAGTACACTAAACCATCATCTACTGCCATAAATTCACTTAGGTATCATCTAATACATTGCGTAAGCATTCCAAATAGCAAAAAACCGAGGGATTCGACAAAATTGGGAGCGCTTCTTTCAGGAAATTCCTCAGTCTCTTTAAGGTGGAGGTGGAGGTGCCTATGTATACCAACATTTCCCAGGAAGGGGCAACCCCTCGAAACACTTTCGGGGAAAAAAGGAACCCACATTTTTTCCTTGAAAAGAGGACAGAAGAAAAACTTAAACGATAAAAAAAGAGGATAAAAAAGGAGTAACACAAACTTTTTGAGCAAAAGCAATGAGGTGGAACTGATTTTTGTTCATCAAAAATGAATTTTCGGAATTATCCGATTGTTTTAAAATTAAAGGATAAGTTGTTTTCTATTATATTTAGTTTGCTTACATTTCAATTCCATTATTGTTCATATTGGTTGCCAGTAAATTAGAGATTGCATGTGATCTTCCTCATAAAACATAAGTTGTGAAATCAAGTAGATTTCTCCCGCTTCAGCTTATTGTACAATTGCGTGCAATTATATCAGCATTATCAAAATATAGGCTGCTTGTTACAGGGCCCGCCAACGCGTGAAGATAGAACATACTTCTTCACCGGCGAGAGGGGGTTATAGTTCATCCACAGTTAGCAGGACATGGTGACCGCTTGAGAGATAGGGCGGGACAACACTAAATCGCCTCCACGTTTTGTTTAATGTTTTGTGGGTTTAGTTCCTGGTTAAAAACATAAGATTGGACTGTAGAGCAAATTGGTGCGGCAGGTACGAAGATATCGTTGATTGTTAATAAAGATTAATAAATACATAAAAGAATTAAATAAAACACAAAAAGAAAAAAATAAAGAAATTTGATTTGCAAGAAAATAGACCTTCGGAAGTACCCCGTGCTCGGATGCCGCAATGAGTTTGACGTGTGTTGAAAAAAGTAGTGTTCGACTGTTCACGGCCCCGTATCTCAAAATGATACTGTATCGGTATCAAATGACCAAGATTTTTACAAATTTCCATTCTTTAGTTGATTATGAGATGTTATGTTAAAAACATCAAAGAGTATGTCACGTGGGTCGAAAAACGAACTTATATTAGCCATTTTAACGTGTATATCAAAAGCGAGGTGTGCACCCGTAATGACACTGTCAGAGGGGCGTCCACTTTGTTTTCATGAAATCCATTGTTCTGCAATCAATAGTCATTCTTCAACTAAAGTACAAACATATCAAGTGTTAAAAATATGTCACAGTGACGTAATAATGAGAGCTTAATTTATAACGTTATTTGTAAGCAAATTCCCAAACACATCATGGGGTTCGACGTCGTTCGCCATTCATGGTATTTATTTTGGCCAATGATGGGTTTCAACATATTATTACAACATAATTACTACAAATATTGCCAGTGTTGGCTTACATAATACTCAGACTAGGATCATACGTAATAAAAGTACAATTTTTTTGGCATTTTACACAGTAAAGTATAGGAGGTGGCCACAGTGTGTCAGTGTCTCTCTCCAGCTGTCAACCCTGCTACGTAATGAAACTTACCCTCTTCTAGTTGAAATGACTTATGTTCTATCTTCAATGTGTTTGGCGCGTCGGCCATGGTACAAGCAGCTATCTTTTGAAACAATATTGTATAATTGAACAAAATTGTAAAATAAGTCTGAAGAGAGAAAATGAAAAGAGACATTTGGCCTAGAATGTGTACATGACGTACAACCGCTTTTGTCGTCCGGGTTTGTGTTATGTGATTCAAACTTATGTTGAAACTTGAGTTACGCCATTTTGCCTTGAAAGGCCACCCTACAAACCAATGCCATTATGGTGTTTTATAGGACACATTTTTCTTTTTAAATGGTGAGCAATAAGTTAAGCTTAAAAATATTTTTTTTTAAATATGTATCCCTTATGCATGTTTTTGCAGGACAACCCTTTTCAAGTCAAAAGGGTTGTATGTTGGGAACTACAGTTTGCCATTTGATGAGGAAGATCACATATGCACATGTAGTCCGTAGAAAGGAGTACAATCTTGATTCATACAACCATTATGAACAATATTGGAATTAAAAGGTAGGCAAAAATAGGAATAATAGAAAATAACTTATCCCTATTAATATAACATGGGGTAAAAGAAAATAATTTTGATAAAAAGAAATAAACAACTTAAAATAATCTTAAAAAACAAAATGTTTGTATTACGCCCTTATTCCTCAGATTGTTACATTTAAAGTTTTGACTTCCTTTTTTTTTTTCATGAAAAAATGTGGGCCTCCTAGTTCCTGAAGAAGGTATTTCAGCGGAGGTGCCCCCTTTCCTGAAAGAAAATGTTGGTTTAATAACACACCAGTGTGTCAACATTGATGCGACCCGTAACTACCACTTTTCTACAGTATTCTGTTGATCATTACATGATTAAATGATATATAACCTCTTAGTATCCAATCAAATAGATTTCATATGTCTGTACATAACCTTAAGCTTGTTACCTTGTCTAAAATGGACCTAAATGTTATAACACATCACGTTCACTCCGTTCATCATCTGAAAAGAACTATTGAACCTTTCCACGAGTTCTACAATTTTGCCATTTGCTGCTTCAGCTTTTGAACAGTTACAACAGCATTCGCAGTATCCCCAAGTGCCAAGACTTCAAACGTCACCTTAAAATCACCTTGTTCCGTCAAGCTTTCAGGCTCATAGTTGTTCTGTTTGATTTGTATGTATTGTCTGTTATGGCGCTCTGAGTCCTCTTGAAGATTTTGCCTTATAAGAACTATTATTATTATGATGATATTATTATATTCATAAACCCCATATTTAACAAACCATCGCCCGTAGACCGGTTAACATGTTGCACTCTATAACAGATCAGTGTAAAGTCAGAGAAAACCAAAGTGGACAGCCTCTTCTAGTAGTCGTGACAAAGCAGAATCCCATTCTGGGGAAAGTTTGGGGAAGAAGGTTTGCAAAGGTTTTCTATAGTTTGAAGGGTGCTGAATCAGAAATTTTTGGGATCAAAACCACGGAAAATGTGGGGAAGTGGGAAACTTTGTAAAATAAGGGGGTAAAATTTTTTTTTTTACAAAATTTGAAAATCAACTCAAATTGTGTTTAATACACCAATGTATTTGTCTCATTCGACGGATTAAGATAAAAAGTTATAGTTTGTCTAGGTTCGAACCTTAGTTAAACAGGCAGACCAAATCTTAAGCGGTAAACAGAACGATTGACCGGCGAATCAAATCAGCAGACGACGAGGTGGAGGGGAGGGGAATGGAGTTTGTAACACAAGAAAACACACGCAGAAGTTGATTCCCACAGCACTCACCCTGTTTGACCAGTTCGGCTGACCTTTCCGTTGGTCATTTGGAGAATCGTAACCGTGGAGAAGCAGACATTATTTTTCAGTGGATTGGTCTTCCATGAAGGTCAATGAACGACTTAAGGGAGTGCCCTCGTGAAAGTGTGGAAGGAATCCAGGAGGGGGTAATAATCCGTAATACAGGGGCGTAAAAATGAAATGCTTGGATTGTGTATAAAAAGGTAACCAAAGGGTTCGTCATGTACAAGGATAAAAAAAAACGGTAGAGTTTGTATACTACAACGTAGAGTACGGGTGTATAAGGCAAAAATAGTAAAAATTGGGGTTCAAACGTCATCACCAAAGGTTAAATCTTTAATACTCCATCGATTTCTTTTCAAAATGGTCTCAAATTGTTAAATTTCCACAACGATTCCAACAAAAGTACTTGTCACTCTTTTTACTATCTGGTATATTGAGGAAAGACAGATGAACAATTTTAGCCCAATTTTAAAGCAAATCGAGCAATATTAAAGCTGGCACTGGCACATTTTCAGAAAATATGCAATTTCTTCAAATTTGCTCGCAATGATAGTCTAGGCCATTGGAAGAATACGCACGATAATTTTACACATAAAAAAAAATACCTTAAAGAGGAACCAATAATAAGAGGCTAAAGACATCCAGGTAATTTGTAGCTAACTTTGAAGTTTGCCGCAACTTTAATCACAAATGTGTATTATGACATTTCCATGTTTGAAAAGGCCCCATCTAATCCTTGACCCATGTAAGGACGGTCCCTAGAAAGGGGGTGCTGTGGTGTGACCTTCCCCATCAACAGAATTCTCTGTCGCCAGATTGGCTTTCATCAGAAAATAGCGACTCTGTCGGCATATTGGGATCAACCCTCATCTACATGAGCCTCTTCTGTAACAAAACCCCCATAGAGGGATGTGGTTGCCAGCCGGTGATTTTCCTTACTGAACATCTGAATTCCTATAAAAGTGGTACCTTAGAGATTAGCTTAGAAGTTTAGAGAGGGTAGAAATTTGAACATTCCACAATTTTCTGACTCTAAAACACTATTATAGAACTCTAGTATTAAAACTAGACAGTCCCATAAAATAATAGCAAAAACGCATGTAAATATGGTATTCGTAACAAATGAAAAAAAAAGAATTTTCCCTTGATTTACAATTGGAGTATGCCGAAACTGACAGTTTTGCTGAGTGATATATACTTTATGATTATCATTCTGATTGTAATACTAGGCATGTTGCGTACTTTTAGTATCAGTGGATACGAAAAGGACTATAGCCTGCCCAGTTGTACCAAAATCAGGTGTCGGTGATTCCCTTGTCGTACTAGGCATGTTGGGACATCACTTCAGAAGGAGGTGGTTGCCACCCTTCTAATTTCCTTAAAACATGTAAAATGTAAAATTGGCACTAGGGGTTCCCAAAAATAAGCCCCCCTAAAATTCAAGGAGGAAATTTCGTAGTCGGCTGTCACAAAAGGTCGTTGCTTTTCAAAGAACGCTTTGGCCCTCAACACACACTCTCCCTTTTTCCAAAAATGATGTTGTCAGAAAAAAGATCACTTTTCGTATTCAGAGGTCTAAGTCAAGAAAATCCAATTTACAACAACGACTTCATTTCATTTATCATTACGCGTTTCTGAAGTAGGAAATACGCTTAAAACATGAATGTGCTGATAAACTCAAATAATTACGAAGAGTTCATAAAGACGGACATATCAAATTAAATGTTATATGATACACACATACATGCTATACATTTTCGCTTGTCATTATCAGGGTTTTCCATTTTTATTTATCTGATAATCAGCCTTCTTTTTTTTAATCAAAACAAGGTTTACGTTGCAAATATGTGACAATCTGCTTTTTATGACTTGCTTTCTGGAATTTTGCCGGTCATTTTGAAAAGCGTCCTCATTTTGGACTTCTATATCGTATGTGCCCTATTAAAATAACTCTATATAATAAAGATGCCAAAAATTTGGTCCAATATCTCCCCATACTGGAATTTGGCGGCCATTTTGAAAAGCGCCTTCATGTTGGACATCTTTATAGGTTCTGTAGTACAAAGTAGCTTTTTCGGAATATCTTAATCCAAACCTAATGCAAAAAGTGTCAAACATGACTCATAGCTACCGGTATGAATCCATATACATACTTTATATGAGAATTTTGAGGAATGAGAGGGAGAGAGAGGGAGAGAGTAGACGAGAGAGAGAGAGAAAAAAACTCTCAACGGGAAAAGTTCTCTAGATAGAGCCTGTGAGCTCCGATATGTTTGTTCCCCATGAAAAATTGTTCTAGAGAACCACATTGAGATTTTTTCCTTCTCAAGGTGGGTGCCCTCCTCAATTTTAACCGGATACATGAGGCTTTGACCACCACACGTTAAATGCTCTGAAGCAGAATGTGTGACAAATCATACCAGAGAGGCCGCTATCGTTTAACATTGGGCTGTGTCCAGACGTGGCGGCCAAGCCTCATTCAATATAGCAACTCGCCAAAATGGATCAAAATACAATGTAACGGAGTGGCCGAGCTTTTGAAAAGTGCTCTAGTTTCGAGTTACCCCTCTCCCCCTCGGTACAAACAAAACACAACCTCTTTGTTGAAGGATAATTTTACCTCAATTTCCAAAAGAAAGTGATGGTTGATGGTTGAAAATTGTGGACAGGGATGATTTTCAGGCCGAAAAAGCATTTTGGGCTGCAAATTAAGCAAATGGTGTTTGTTATTTTTTTTAAAGTAAAAAATATTATTTATATGGTATCCTTTAGTGATGCTATAGGTTTTATTATTGCATAAAGGGTTATAGGTGAGCGGCCCAATGGACCAAAGGGCCGTTAAATTTAAAGTTTTTTTTAAATACCCCCACCGACAAAACTTTTTGAGATATCTCATTTTGTTCGGAAAAATGTCTAGTTTCAGACATTTGCCTGGGTGTTGTAGAGAATGAAAGTGTGCAGATTTCTCAAAAGTCACTTTTTGCCCCATCAGAGCTTTTTTGAAGCAAAATAAACCCAAAATATTTCCTTCTATAAAATTGGACCATAAGTACACCCTGAAAGATAATTTTGCGTATCAAATTATGAAAATCCATCCTATTAATATAATTTGAAGACAAATTTGCTATAAACATGACCAAATAAGCGGAGAAAATGTCAAAATTTGGGTTAGTTTTAAAAAGTGATTTTTTGTGGGC
>JAMKCH010026112.1:0-28720 GCA_023653785.1 Ophioderma brevispina
GACATATGGTTTGATACCCTATCCTCATACTGACAATACACTTCTATGTGGAATTAAAGGGATTAGTAGCATCACGTCCGTTTGGCCTTTTGTGAACGCCGTTTTCTGTTCTTAAATGGCGAGCGTCTGTTGGAGAAATGGACGTCAAGGACAGAAAACGGACGCCACGTCCGTTTGACCCTTTCTGGACGTCCATTTGGCCAGTTCTTGCGACTCGTTGGTGGAATGGACGCGTCCATTCGCTGGCGCCCATCCGTTTTTTGGCGAGAATGTATCCCACAGAGCTCCGCCGTTTTTAGAATTCTGTCCGAGTTTCGAGTATTTTTCGCTCACCATAAGATTAAATGGTTTTCTGATAATTCCAACGTCCCTCGTATAATTAAGTGTGGAGTGTTAAGCCTGATTTGCACCTTTTAGCGCTTGATATATTCACTATGTGTCGTAACTATGATATTGTGATTATCCCAGAATGGTTGCCTAGGAACGAAAAAAACTAGTTGCCAGACAAAATTAGTAAATTGCGTGGTGATTTTGATGACTGTCCATAAGAGGACATTACTTTTGCTCATATTGATAATTGTGGGGACCCCACTCTGTCGACCGATTTGCCTCTCCCCATAATAGCAAACTCGAAGTTTTTAACGCCAGGTTTTGGTGTAGAGGCGCATCTGGAGTTGATGCTTTTTGTCAAAAACTGGGGTCACGCTAACAATTATTTTTGCCCACCTGTTTCCTTGATTGTTCAGGTTTTTAAAGGCATGGCTTCGCCAAAGACATTGGAACATGAGGTCATTCCAAGATGGCCGTCCTCTCATTTTTGGCCAATCCTTTGCCCTGATGGGTCCCATTTCAACAATCCATGTGCACGACTGGAGGTTACTGAAAGTATCCTTCACTCCACCCCTTTGGTGACACTCTTTGTTTTGTCCAGACCCTTCCTTCCTGACCTTGGCTTTACGAGTTGATTTTAAAAGTCCAGCTAGGACCAGTAACAGAGGTTTTTGTACTTCTGAGCTCGGATATGGTCAGTTCATGCGTATAGGTTAAGTCGTTGACTCATGATTTTTCTACCCTATGTGATTTCTGAATACCATTCTGTATTGAAACTTTTATTCATATTATTTTTCTCCAAAAAACATACTACTACTGTACTAGACTTTAAGTTGTGATTAACATATACAGGTTTTACTCCTGTGCATTTTGCCAGACGTTTAGTCAAGCGCTACACGCTTTTTGCGTACGTCCTTTCAAGGAATTGTGCATTTTTGCACCAATCGTCTATTTGTTGAAGAATTCCACAGTAAAAGTCATTAATCTTATTCCTGCCGATTTGCGAGCAGATTTTTTGACATGTTATTGCTTTTTCTTTCGCCAGATTTTTTTTTTTCAAGGGCACTTTTTTACTGACCATGGATTGTCTAATGTACTGATCTTAATTATGATTTGTATGTAAACAAGTCAACAAAGGAGGCAATACAATGGTTCCTTCTTTGGCATTTTTCTCAACGGCGAGTCAATGCAGTACTCAACTACGCCAATCACGGTTCAATCTTTTGTAATCAAATGTTAATCTTAATTTTTTTGTTGTAACTAAAAAGGTAGAGTATAGAAAAGAAATAAGTTTTATTACGGAGGAACGGAGGAAGAAAGAACATTTATTTCGTTTATCGAAAGGTTAGTTAGCTCATTGAGCACGTTGAGTAATATAATTTTGTTTGGTCATTGTTCTCCTCGCATTGCGAGCTGTAGATTTTCACTCTCGGTTGAGCATTCAGACCGCCTTCCCCCCTTCCCGTAAACCCGTCTCGCCGTCTTTTGTCCCATTATTTTGTTCTGGCCTTCAAATTTTTCGTCACTCAGTGCAAGGGCAGGGAGTGCGCCCTCGTTCAGGTTCCTTGGTTTCGGCACCCACGTTTCCTCCCACAGGGGGGTTTTTCGTGGCCTCCGAGAACATGCTTCGGCCTTGCTTTCCTTTTTAATCCTGAGATGTTAAATCCCCTTTTTTTCATGCAATCAGCTCTTGTTAAGCGTGTGATCTTACTTTGTATTACAATACGTTGCCAGTCAATATGATCTTTTGATTGTGTGGATCGTATAAAAGTAGTGTGATTAGTAACAATATTGATGCACGTTGTGTGCTTTATGTACGCAATTGTCGCTTTTTTTTCTGTTATGAGAACAATGTTGTGGTTTTGTTCCGTTATTTGTTTTGCAGAAACTGGGGATTCACTGGGAGCCAAGTTTCTGACCCTTATATTGCGCCAGTCTTGCTCACACCAAACTCTACATTCTCTGCTAATGTCCGCGGAAAGCATCCTCGACGATACAAGTATAAAGTCTGGGGCCAAGTGGGGACAAGTTGGGCCGAGTTAAGACTGGCGTAGCGTTTCCGGTTGATCCCTCCATCTGTCTGCTACTCTCTCATCTGGAGAAGTCCTCCGCGCAAAGTCCTTAGGCGATTCTACAGCTGCAGCCGTCAAATTGGCCCATACCGACCGGTTTGCCTTCACCCACGGACAATCCTATGTTTAAGTCAGCCGCTCTTCAGCTTACAACCGAAAAAAAGCCTTTCCTACCATAGAAGTTGAACCTATCACGGTGAACATTTTAAATCAGCTTCTCCTATCCCACGGACATTCCGACGCACTTTAGCTGACTTACTTTAAGGATTTGTTTATATTTTCGTGTGATGCAGCAGGTTGCTCTGAGGGTTTTCGACATCTCAGCCAAGTTAAGGGGCAGGACTGCTCTATACCTCTGATAGATTGGTCATCATCTTACACTCCAAAACAGATTCCAATTCGTCAAGCGCGATCTACCCTCGCCAGAAACATCAAGTCGATTGCCCGGTGCCCATAGCGACGTATTTCAACGCTTTGGGAGATCCCGACGATTCTCATTTGCCTGTCGTGCGATAGGTGAGTTCGTCAAAAAAGCGGGGACTCGTGCTACTAGATACGGCCTTAGTTACACTAGAACCCGCGAAATCATCCGTGAGGCCCTTAAGCCCATGTGCAGATGTGTCTCATTTTGGGCTTCACAGTCTTAGGTCTGGTGGCTCCGCTGCTGGTAATGCCCTCGTCAACCCTTTCCTTATTTCCCCACGGACGGTGGAAAACTGAGAAAGCACGCCATTACTACATTGAATCGGATCTGAGACAGTCTTGATTATTTTCAAAATCACCTAGGCATTTTAATAATTGGTTGCAAGCCAGGCGTGCCATGCTGGGCCTTATGTGCGCTAGTTTTTTCTAGGCATTTTGGATAAGCTGACTCATTATAATAATTCATTCAGACAGAAATTCAATCGTGGGTAAGGGTTTTGTTATCTTTGATGGTTGATTCATGTGATATTACAACGGCGAAGTCCATGCAGGGCTCCCACTACGCCAATCAAGGTCAATCTTTTTGTACTCAGTTTAATTCATTATAATTGTTTTTGTTTGTGTAACTAAAAAGGTAGAGATAGAAAAGAAATAAGTTTTCTTATCTTACGGAGGAACGGAGGAAAAATGCCTGCAATCCAGTCCATTGGTGGTGTTTCCAGGTGTGGTTTGCACTGACAATAACGTGGGTCACGGGTGGGGCTTTATTTCTGTGATCTAAAAGGTATTATCGTCGTTATCATTATTACTGTTATCGTGTCGCTCATAGTTAATCTCGATGTTTGTGATCATGATTTTTGATGATTGTGATGATGATGATCAATGATTGCATATAATATGATGCTGATTGATGATTATGGGATGAGATGATGAATATGATGATCTTTGTGTGTTTAATTATGAAACTTGTGATTCTGATTGAATTAGTAGATCAATTCTGATTTGCTGAATATTATTTTTACTGTTGCTGATTCTATTGATTGAGGGTAATGTTATGATGACCATTGATTTTGCTGCATATTCTTGAATGATCGGCACCGCTTTTGACGTTATTATTTCTGAGTCTATTTGATTACACACTTCAGTGTGGCTTTGCTTTGAATATGCATAAATGTATTGTACACACTAGTACTACTCCTTATGTTCATTGCAATGTATTGTGTATTAGCTATCTAATGTATATTCCTATCTTTTACTATCTTTACTTGCTGACAGTGCTGTTATTTATTTTGTTATTATTTTATTACAGTTAGCCCCTGTTTTTTCATGCATGCAATCCAATCCATTGGTGTTTCCCGTGCTGCATGCCAACAACAGTGGTCAACGCCTTATTATATATATATGATCGTCGTTGTCATTTATTGTTAGCGATGTCATAAATTAATCTCGTGTTTGATTGATTGATGATGATGATGATGATATGATGATGATGATGATGATGATGATGATGATGATGATGTTGATGCCTTATTGATGAATATTGAGTTGTTTGATGCGTTGCTTTGATGGATTATTAATTCTTTATTGCATGATTAAATGATTGTTGAATTTTAAACTGATTGATAATTTTAAATATGCCAATGAATGATGTACAGTCATGATGATGCAGTTTAATAACATGAATGAAGTTAATAGTAACAGCCAACTCTTCAGTCAGTCAGTCCTTCTAGCTAACCATAACTCATCGATCTTTTAAATACTTCGGTGCTAATTTGGTATATTATTGTTTGAAAATTGTATGTTTTTGACTTTGTATATATTGGGGTATAATAGTCAGAGATGCCTGTTTTTCAGCTTTTTTTCCAGATGTTATGATCTTGGACTGTTATCTCTGATATAATTATTTCTATATAAGTGTCCAGTGTAGAGAAGTGAGACATACATTTCACCCTTGTTTTTTTTTCTAGCCCCCCCCCCCCCCCCGTCCTTGCGCTTTTATTCTTTCCTTTTAGCGGTTTTATTTATTTGCAATTCCTGCTGTCCCGCCTGTGCTTGTGCGCTTATAAACCCCTCTCGGTATTCCACCTATATATCGACAACCTTCATTTAAAGCCATTGTGTATTTGTGTGTTTCGTCTCTATATACTGTCTTATGTTGGCATATTATGACAAATAATTGTATTTCATGTTGTAAACTATACTAGACAATCAAACTAAACTTACGTGTACATCTGTATATATCTATCATACCGCTGTTCTATACCCGACTTCGATGTAAATTCGGATTGGTATTGCTTTAAATGCACAGGTGACATTTTCCCTTTTATTTCTTCCTTTTCCCTTTTATCTTATGTTAATGAAGACGAATTTCGTTTTGATCTGTTTTGCTTTGAACAACAGTATTGAATTTAACACTTCATGAGCTTAAGATTTAATCCCCTTGTGTAAATGATTTTTACAAAATGCTGCCTAATGATGGGATGAACTGTTAACAATTTCCGTAAATTAAGAAAACAGATTTCCGTAAATTTAGGAAATCTGTTTTTTACAAAACAATAAAAAATAAAAACAAAAAAACAAAAAAAAAATGTTATTTACGGAATTTTCAAAAATTTCTGGCAGCAATATTTCCGGAATTTTTTTTTTTTGGTTCCGTAATTTCAAATTACGAAAAATTCTGTTAAATAACAACATTTTTTTTGTTTTTTTTTCTTTCCATAATATGAGACAAATAATCTGTCAAAATTTACCCTAAAAATGATGGAAATTTGGCTGCCAGAAATTTCCGTAAATTTACGGAAACTTTTTTAACAGTGTAACTTGGATAATTTCAATTTTCTAACACCGTCACGTACCAATTGATAATGAGTATTTGACAAACAGGTTCGTGCAATGATTATTGTTCTATTCCACCTAAATCCAAGAAGTCTTAAAAAAATCAATCAATTGTATCCATACTTTTCTTTCTCGGGCTTCAAACAGAGCATTTCAGTTATTGCTTTATCTGAAACTGGTTTAAGGAGTACGGATCAAATTTTAATCAACGTAGACACTATACCCTGATCAAGTGCACCGGCGTCGTGGCAGGAAGGATTGGTGTGCGGCAATTTTACGTCCACGATTCTATTTCAATACCGTATCGTGGATGACCTACAACTCATTGCAAATCCATCTGGTGATCTTGAATCACTCCATCTATTTTCATTGAAATTATCCTGTCAATGCCACAAAATATTATCATCGTGCAATAATCTATCGTCGCACCATACTGATTCTAAGTTTTCTTGACGATCTCTCTAATTGTCTTATGAAGATATGTTCTGAAAACAAACAATGTTATTTTTTCTGGTTATTTAATTTTGGATCTCGATCCTTCAATCGCACAATGTTCTATCACTCACTGAGTTTCTTCTTAATACTTTCCTCTAAACCACATATGTTTTCCTCTCATTGATACCACACGCCTTACTCACTTCGGTTACTTTAATTGATAACATTTTTTTAACGAATGTCCTTTACAAAAACAAGATCACATCGGGGGTGTTTGTTGTGGTGCTTACTGATCATTTTCCGATTTATTCAATTACCAAATCAGTCCCACTCAGACATCCCCTTAAAACTCATAATACTTATCATTTCGTTTAACACAAAGCCTTCGTTTTTTTAGCACCATATGGGTCTTATGATTGGTAATTTTGTTATGATTACTTGTCCCAATTTGTGCTTACAAGCATTTTATAATAATTTGACAAATTTGATACCATTTAACAAAAACAATGTTCTTTTTCCATTGAAAACATGTTCGTTCTACTTCAAACTCGTCGATTTCCCTCAAAACCATGGATACAAAATGGGGCATCCTAAAATCTATCCGAAGAAAAGAAATTCTTCATAAAAAGTTCCTCACCCACACCCAACAGAAGTCAATCGTATTTGTAACCAACATCGTCAAACCTTACAACACTTATTAGGATATCACAAAGACAATACTATTCGCAAAAAACTTAATGTCTTGTAAAACATAATAACATCAACAACCTGGAATATTTAGCCTACTGACGTGCTTGGCGCAAGAAGAAAAATAAATCTACCAATCTAGCGTTTTATATCAATAACATTTCATTCTGATCCTGATGCCATTGCAACCCATTTTGTAATTACTATTTTTTACCAGTATCGGTCCTAATTATCTAAAGGAATTAAAAATACAAAATACGACTTTTCAAAGTTATCTCAACCGCATGATCACCTGCCAGTTCTGCTTTATTTTTTGCGCCTACTGATAATGACGAGATCATTTAAACATTTTTTTTAGCAATCCCCCTCAACCATCTGGCACTAGTCTTACCATGATGGAATTAAAGAAAGCAGACGTGGTTTAAATCAGTTATGTACTTTATTGCCGTAGGCCACTGGCCCATGTCATTAATCTTTCAATATCATCGTGTATGTGTTCCAAATAATCTCAACATAGCTAAGGTTCCCCCTATCGGTTAAAAAAAGGTCGATAAGTGTTTACTAGAAATTATAGACCCCCTCTCTGTTTTACCTGTCTTTCGAAATCCTGAACGCATTGTCAGCTATTGTCCATAATAGATTGTATAGTTTTTATTTTCCCGATACAACTTGATTGACAACTCACCATTTGGTTTTTCCGTCCAAATCGGTCTTCCCGTATATGGCTCATCTAAAGCATATAAGAAAAATCGCTGAATCCCCTTGATAACAAAATGCAACACGCTGTTGGTATAATTTCCTGGACCTCTCACTAGGCGTTGTGACACAGTCGATCAATGACATTTACTCTCCAACTCAACTACTACGGTGTCCGGGCATTGCCTTTGATTGGTTCAGGAGTTTACCACCTTACTGACCCGTCCAGTTGCGTTTCCTACAAAGAACGAGACACAGCGGGGAAACAAAAAGTAACACAACATCGCCTCCCATGAACATTACGTGCGGGGTTCCACAAGGATCGATTTTGGGTCCTTTGCTTTTTATTTTATATTTAAATGATATTGTTAATTCCTCGGATTTCTTTTCCTTTTTTATTTATGCTGATGACTCCAACTTGCTTGCCTCTCATAACAATTTCGTTCATCTTGTTCAAACAGCAAACAATGAACTCGATAATATTTCTAATTGGTTCAAAGTGAATAAATTATCTCTTAACATTGATAAGACTAATTGTATGTTCTTTAAAAACAGGCACAGTAATTGTACTTATCCTGACTTCCATATCAAAATTGATGATGTTGTTATTACAAAGGTTACTCATACTAAGTTTTTAGGGATTATTTTGGACGATTCTCTCAACTGGAACCATCATACTAATTATGGTCACCAATATTGTGTCCCAATATTCTGGTAATCCTTTATGATTAAAGCATATACGTTACCCCTTGATACTTTATGTTCACCTTATATCATGCTTAGTTTTGCCTCACAATATTATTGTAATATCATTTGGGCCGATAAGAACAATTGTAACTTAAAATCTATTCAACGTAACAAAAGAAAATCATTCGTCTATGTACTAATTCTCATTTTCCTTGCTCATACTCCTCGCCCTTTGTTTTCTTTAATTTAAACTGCCTTCTTAACTGATATGATATCTCATAATCTTCAACCATTTCAATATATATGTTTAAGTTCACAATAATTATTGCCTGATTTTTTCACCGATTATTTTATGAAGGAAATGCTAATCATGGATATTGCACCAGGCAATCGAACTTGTTACGTCCATATAATTTTCGTACGGATGACTTGCTCGTAACACAGTTCGAGGCAGGGTCCAATTCTTGTTGGATAGTATTCCCGACACCATTCGTATGTTCTTCTGTTTGGTAAATTTAAGAATACTTCCACCATCTCATTGCTTTCTTATTATGTTTGAGTAAACTTTAGTATTTTGATTCTGATTGCTCTATATTAATTACACCAATGTCTATAATATGCCAACATGTATGTCTGTCAGCACGGCCGTCTCGCTTGTCTTGCACTTGTGTGCGTCCCGTCAATTTCTATGTTTTGTATTTGTCTTTGCACTCTTATTGTGGTTGTTGTATTAATAGCTATTGCTTTAAATGTTCTTAAGGTGGTCATAGTTTTCGAGCTCTGCTCTGTATGGTCACCTACCCTTGTATTGCTCATGTATTTGCTATGTTTATTGGTAACTACAATTTCTCTGAAATCTGAATCTGAACCACCTGTGATTTGTGAACAGTACCACTGACAATGGAACATCTCTTGATCTCCCATGTTGGAGAACAAATGCACGGCAAGGGACCTCTGCAAATCAATGAAGCAGTCAACACCCTGCTGGTCTATTTGAGAAACACTGTTTTGATACCATAAATCATAGGACGACCATCAGCATCACCTGAATTATATTAAAATATGTTGAAGAATATTTAGTAAACGCTCTGGACCAATGACAACCCCTGTTGTAGCACTAACAATCATATAAACCATATTTGTTTATAACTATTTGACATTAAAACACCTACTGAAACTCTAAAATAACGGTCAGTTATTTAATTATTTAAGGGCTGTGTCCTTTGATACAGATCCCGCCATCTCTATGATTGCAAGCCAAATTGTGTTATTTTATAGACTTTTCCAAGCCTTTGATAAGGTACCCCACCAAAGGTTACTCCTAACTCAACTACTACGGTATCAGCGGACATGTTCACAACTGGATCAGAGATTTTCTATCAATCGCCTCACGGCCATCTTAGATGGTACTGTATCTGCTTCTACACCAGTCTTGTCAGGAGTTCCTCAGGAAGTGTCACCTCGGCCCCATTTGCTGTTCCTGCTGTTTATAAATAATCCCCAGGCTGTACATTATGACGGGTACTACAGCCAGATTATTGTCGAGGATTTTGTCCTGTATCGGCAATCAATCTCAAGGATTCAAGTTTTGTGGACAGCAGGATTTAGAGCATCTACAGTCAGTGGAAAGTGATTGGGCAGATGCTTTTCCACCCCAAAAAATGCCAGTTATCCATATCACACATAAACTAAATGTCTCAAGCAACAATAGGTCATTCACAGGGGAGCCATATTCTCGAGGAAGGTAGACTCAGTAAATATCTCGGTGTGCATATTCACAAAAACTTGAGTTGGAACCACCACACAATCGATACCATCACCAATCAAGGCAATTTTCACAAGGCTTTTTTTCACCAACAGCGCACATACATCACAAATGTCCCAGGAAGACAAAGGAGCTCTGCTGAAAGACCCTGGTCGGCACATCTCAAAAATGTCGAATATTCCAGCAATATATGGGATCCTTCAACAACAAAGAATATCTGTAAGTTGGAGATGGTACGCGCGCTACTTACGCACGCTTTGTTTTTGGAGACTACAGAACCACCAGGTCGTGTTTACTGCCATATTAACCCGCTCAGTGCCCTCCCTCCAGGAAACGGCGTAGCTCATGCTACAAGTGGTGATTTGTTTCGTATTGCCAACAACCTTGTTGTGTTGCCACACACTTATCTTGTGCCAACTATTGCACGATGAGGAACTCTCTAAAATAAACCATGTTACCATGTCCAGGACAGAGTTTATAGGCAGTCTTTTTCCCTGACACAATCAGACTCTGGAAATGCCTTCAACAAGCAATCTCGTCAAATCACATCACTTAAAACTTTCAAGAGTGTGTGCAATGCATCCAGCTCCGCGAGCCAGCCTATTGGTTTTTAATCTGACATGTTAGGTTTAAGCTTGCAGTTTACTGGATCCTCACCCCGGACCTGCATGCACACTACATCTTACGTGATACAACGCAGTTTGGTGGACTGTACAGGAAGAGGAGAGAGAGAACGCCATGCTCCAGGCGGTTGAGTAGGATGTCATGATGCGATGGTAATCAAAGGAAGCAGAGAGACCATGCATATTGTTAAGTCAAAATCCTCACTTCCGTGACTATAATCTTTGGCAAGTAAGGTTTTGACGATTGATTTGACTACAAAGGACTTTCAGAAGTTTTTTAGGAGCCCACTGTCCCTCTGAAAATTGGCAATTCCCACAGGAGGGGGTAAAGTTTCTTCTCCTGGTAAATTTTTAATTGGTCCAAATAACGTTTGGTATAGCTTTCAAATTGTTTGTGTGGTAACAAAGAGTAAAAAAGTCTAGGTGACCTGTCTGTTAAAGTGCATCTCTATAACGATACCCAAAAAATAGGCTAACGGTCAAACATTTATTCATCAAAGGTCAAGGTCATATGATCCAATTTAAAAATTTGAACCCCTGTACAAACTTATGGTTCTTGGGCCCCTCTCCTTAATCCGCACATCTTTTGGGCACTAAGAATCTATGTGTCCAGGCATCAGGGGTCCCTGTCAGGCTGTCAACACATTTAAATCGCTCAAAACTTTTGTCCTCGAGATGTGTTTCAAATTCTGCTAGCTCCGGGCTATTAGGCTGTACATTCTGGTTGAGATGAAAACCCAATCCTAAATCCTGCTGTTCTAGTGTCTTTAGTGAGTCTTATTTGTAATAACTTAAGTGAAGATTTTACGTTGGTATACAGGCGATGTGGACGATAGTTCTTCTTAGAGAATATTTGGTATAATGTTTGCACTTTTCCAACTTGAGGAAAATCTGCGATCACCGCTAAAAAGTGAGGTAGCGTTAATTTTTGTTTTTTTTCACCCTCTCACGCACAGGGGATCCCCCACGCCCCGTTGATTTTTTTCAAAACTCTGAAACTGTGTGAAACTCTAAAAATAGGGGAAAAATACTACGGGGTAAGGTCAACTGGTGTTTAAAGGCCCTAGTAATGCAATAGAATCGATGTGGTTTGTGTCAAGTCACACAATGAGGGACCAGAAGCATTCAATATTTAGGGGTTGGGTGATGACATCATAAGTGAAACTATTGATTTTCAGAGAGTAATAGAAAATTCCAGGTGGCTGCTGTGAATCTATTCATGACACTGATTGACGAAATCAATAGTTTATACTAATGATGTCACTGGTATGTATTCTTTTTCTGGCCCTGTTTTTATGAATGGAATTTTCCGTAAGATTGGTGAGTAGTTTATACATCTCAATCATTTCCTGGACCTTTAAATATAACCACTGCCTTTGTCCGCATTATAAGGATTAAAAAAAGGTATACTTTGTCTAGGTTCCGACATTTACTTACACGGCTAAAGCGCATGAAAAAATTCCAAGTCATCCTGCGGCAAACAGTCATCCAATGGCTAGGTTTTTCTTTGAAACTGTGCAAAATTGGCGCTGGTCATACTGAAGCAGAAAATTAATTGTAATTCTTTGGGTTTTTTTGTCAGCTCTGTATACATTTTTAGTCAATTTTTGGATACCCTCTTTAGCCCTGGGGTAGATCTATTGCATTTTGCCCACTTATTACGGGCCAATCAAATGGCAACATGTATATAGGTAAGATGAAATATTTGAAAGCAGTTTAACAAATCGGAGGCACCAGGTAAGTTTAAATAAACCCCCAGGATGACATTGAACCCTAATAAGGCTGTACCTGTTTAAGTAAAGGTCAGAACCGAGATAAACTATACCTGTTTTAAATCCTTATAACGAGACGCAATTCATTTTGATGTATGAATCAAATTTGACTTGAATTTCAAATGTACCCCTGTATCATGGTAATACTTTTACCCCTTCTTTTACATGTTCCCGTTCCCACATTTCCCAGAGTTTGTACCCAAAAATTCTGATTCGGGCAATCTTCAAACTTATAAAAAACATCTTTACACCTTCTTTTCCCAGACTTTGGAAAGTTCTCATTTATAACCATAACTAATGATATCCAACTGCCTCTTTCTTTCAATGATAGTTTGTTTCCCCTGTGGTGAGCTTTTTTCTTCTTTATTTCTTCTTTTTCTTCACAACTCATTGGGCTGTTTTCAGTACCTTTTCTTCTTTACACGGTTCTAGTCCCCGGATGTCCATTTTTCTATTTTCTTTCTCGCTCTCTACACTGTCACCGCTCTTTATATTATAATTCGGGCTCTTAATGATTCTTTTCTTTACTGCCATTACTCCCGCCTCCTCCTCCTGAAAAGAGGATTTAGTTTTCTTGGGTCGAACTTTTTGATTTTTTTCCTTCTTTTGTAACCAGCACTTTCTTGTGCTTATTCGTGTTGATGGTTTTCACACATGTTGATATACAAGCCTCACCACACTCTCTACTTCTAGTACTCAAACCTGTTTTTCAATTCAATGAATTTCCCGTCCCCAAATCCCTCATCAACACTCTCTATTGTTACATCTATCGAGAATAACAATAAATGATTTTGTAGTAGTATTTACACCTATTTTGTTTTTGCCATCATTTTACCTTTTTATTTCGTTGTCTCGAATGAGATCCCAACAGCATGTAACTTGTTTTTCTCGCATTTAACACGATAATTTATTTGCTCTGACCCAGTTGTTACATCATTTAACATATAGAATTAAATACCAAAAGGCCTAAAATTGATCCTTGTGGTACACCACATTTACTAATTTTTATAAAGCTTCATTCACATAATTTTGGGAATATTGTATATCGTGTGTTCTATGTTGATCATTATAGTTTTATTTTTTAGAGTGTGTTTGGAAGACTAATGTACATGTGATTGGAAATGGTTGCTCTTGTAAAGATCAGATAGAGAGTGATAGAGAGAGTGAGGGGGTGGGGTAGCAGGCACTCAACTTTTTTTTGGGTACGGATTTGTGGGTCGACTTCCGTCCAACTTAACTTGGGACTGATATTTTTTTTGTTTTTTTTTTTTTTTTTTTTTAATTTTCGGTTTTTTTGTTTTTTTGATTTTTTAGAAAAAAATTGTAGGACTTGGAGGCGTTGAACTAAATTTTGGCTCAAATTCGGCGGAGGGAAAAAGGGAGAGTGTGAGAGGGCGAGAGACTTGGGGGCACTCGGGGTAGGGATGGTGGTGTTCCCGATTTTTGGAACTTAGGGACTTGGGAACTGATTTTTGTCTTTTTAAATTGGGCTTATAAATGTATGTGGAGGAAACTGCGTAGGCTTTGAAACTCAAATTCGGCTCAATTTAAGCTTCTGAGACAACACAATTTCCCAAAGGGACCTCAAGAACTAAATATGCTTCCAACTGGAAGTAATTAGGACTCAGTTGATGGCGTGCTGTAGATGCATGAATTGGGGTTGTTCGGGAAATGAGAACCCTGGGGTGGTTGGGAAAGGAGAAAAATGGGAAGTTTTGGGGAAGTTGACCTGGGTAATTGGGAAAGCAATCTGGTTTAGTTTCAGAAGAGAATGTTTGTGTCCTGGATGGATACCCAGGAGTATTTGGGACTTGGCCATATTTTGGGTTAATTGGGAAAGGGCACCTGTGTAAGATGAGGAGAATTTTAGTTACTTGAGACGGATGCTCATTGGCGCTGTAAGGGGCTCTGAGACAGATGACAAGGGGATCTTGTGTAGTTGAGATGGGCATTGTGGCAGTTAGACCTTAGACTCTTGGATGTCAATAAGTGTAGCTTAAAGAGTGCAAAGGGGCCCTGGGTAGTTAAACATGGGCCCTAGGTATGTGACGAAAGTTTACTAACACTGCAGGTCACGTCTTATAAGGTTCCGTACGGAACCTAACAAGCACCCGTCACGAATCGCGAAACGCCGCTAACCGCGAATTCTATTTACATTTAGAAGTGCGAGAGCGAATTCCGAATTCTGTGCACCTGTCCAATCACTTGATCGTTGGGAAACTTGTAGAGTTTGCGCATGATCAGTGGTGTGCACGTAGCACTCTTGCTCTCACATGTTCGTTCGTGCTGCCACTTCACGTCGATTTGGACTCAGTCACTCGTTTGTTGTTGTGTACGGACAAGATGGTATATCATACAGAAAATCATAAGGTGTTGTTTATTGTAAGCACAGGTACGTGTAATGTGATGTAATCTAATATATCCAGTAATGGCAAACCGAGCATCTCCAGAAAAAGCGCACCACTAGGCAAGAAAAATAGAATGCACAAGCTTCCCTCCAAATTCTGCACCGGGCCGTAAACGTAGGCATAAGGCCACGAGAATGAAGTTTTAGATTTGCGTCCTCGACATTTTTCATGGTGGACTCGCGAGTTCACATTTGCCAAGCGGAAGGACACTCACATCAACAAGAGGCCATGGATAAAAATCTGTCATTTTGATGATGTTCGGAGTTACTATTGTCCTTACCGAATCATGATGCTACAACAAACATGTATCCCAGTAGCGGAATTAGGCACCCGCCGATGTTCGTCCTTAACCTCATCACCTGTGAAAATTGGCAGCAGACACAAAACCTTTTAAGACAGCCGTCCAGCATTTCGAAAATTCAAGTAGTGTCAACTTTGCGATAAGATTTTCACAATTGAAACATTTGTTAGTATTATCATTACAAACGCTTTACTATGTATGTGTAAATCCTTATTCTACTCAGAGAGACTTGCCACATTGGCGATCCGAAGGTTTTCTAGTCAAAATCGTAGTGTTTGAAAGTGACTCGATGTCTGTGTCGAAGACGATGGCCAAAAAAGGACTAGACTTGCTTGAATCGCCAGTTTTTTATTTCTCGAACTGTGTTCAAATACGTCCGAGACTAATGGTATTTCGAATGGTATTCCATATAGGTAACATTATTCTACCATTATCTGTTCATGATCTGCTTCAAAAGAGCATCCTAACTGAACCTGGTCATCACAAGGTGTTATGGTGATCTTCCATGTCGATGTTGCTGTAACGGTTGTTTAAATAAATGGACGTCGGGTGCTACCTCGTTTGAACTTTCTGGCAACCGATGCTCACACGGAACCGACCGCAGCCGCCCGGTTGGGCGGAATGTGAAGTTTTTGGTGCATGAATCATGTGCTTGGCACGAGTGATCACGATGTCGATTTAACCGGCGGTACGTAAGTACGTATATTATTCCGTCTAAAAAACTGAAAAAAAAAAATTGGCGTCAGCGTTGAAATCTCAAGACTGGAATAAAACCGAAAAAATGCATTGTGGAACAAGAGATGCGGCCCGTACGATTGCGTGTTTTACTTTTACTTTTCCGTTTTTTCGAGCACCGAATACCACACGACCAAAACGTTCAATTTTCTCGCTAGGTCTATATGTTTTCATACCCAATTACGATACATATTTAAACAAACATAGTACGGACCTCTAGCAAAAATCTCCTTAGAACCCCTTCGTTTCCCGGAGTATTTGAGTTAGTTTCATTTGCATGCAGTCGCTATGACGGATTGATTACGTAATCTCTCGCGCAGTACCTATTTAGATTAATATCTTTCGCAACTGTACACCGACTAGTCCTTTCCGTACCGCCGTAATGGTTCGATTGAAACAATAGGAAGCGTCATCTGATATAATGAGCTATATACATGATAATTTATTAGCGCGCTCATTCACAATATTAGGCTAAACTGATTTTTCTAAAGCCAAAGAAAATTTTAAGTTGCCTCATTTGGCGTGAAACAGGTTGAAAAAAAAAGACCAATTAAAAAAACAAAAAATATATAATTATAAAATTGTGTGGTGTTGCAGGGCGTCCCCACACCATTTTTAATGGGGGGTGTTTGATCCCGCCCTCTGGTGTTTGCCGACAAAACCATGGTCCGGAATTCAGGAATTCAATTTTTCTTTTTCCGGCTAGCTACGCTCGCCGGCTAGACCCAAATATTTTTCCAACTCGGTTCGAAATTTAAGATCGGGGGGGGGGGGGGGGGAAGGGAGGGTATGGTGCAGGTGGGAAGTTGGTCGACCGACTAGCGCAACGTTTCTATTCAGTCATTCAAATTCGACACTCCACATAGGAAGAGGGACAAAACCAGAAATCGCCATCAAAAAATGCCAGTTGCGACAATTAATTGCCGACAACTTAACATTTTACCGACAGATTTTTCAATGGGGGGGGTGTCCCACCACCACCCCACACCCCCCCTCTGGGGACGGCCCTGTGTGTGTGTTGTCATGTGTGTACCTATTGTATGCGTTTGTGTGTATGTCTGTGGTGTATGTATATGTGTGTATATGTGTGTGTGTGTAATTAATATAATATAGGAGGCCTAAAAAACACTGTGTATGTTCTTCCCCATCAAAAACTGAGACTGGACTATTTACTAGAGGGCCGGAACTCCTCCACTCCAAAAACTGTCCATTAGTACTATAAATTCGAAGAGAACTTCCTCTTCCAAAAAGAAACACTAACTTTTCACTACTTTTACCCCCACCCTCTTTCAGACCCTGCCCTAGCTAGACCCAGCCCTTTCACTGCTTTAGAACTCAAATTCGGCTCAAAATTAAGCTTCTTGGAAGACTAAAACAATTCCCAAAAGGGACCTCAAGACTAAAACTGGCTTCAAAAAAAAAAAAAACTGGAGTAAGGAACTCAGTGATGGAGTGCTGTAGAGGCTATTGGAATGGGGTTGTTTCGGGAAATTGAAGAACCCTGGGTGGTTTGGAAGGAGGAAGAAACCTGGGATAGTTGGGGAAGTGACCTGGGGTAATTGGGAAGAGAAATCTGGGTTAGTTCAGAAGATGTTGTATGAAGGCTACCCAGGTATTTGGGAATTGGCCATATTTGGGTTAGTTGGGAAAGGGCCACCTGTGTTAGATGAGGATAGGAGGAATTTTAGTTACTTGAGAAGGTGCAGTGGCAGCTGGGAAGGGGCTCGAGACAGATGAAAAGGGGATCTTGTGGAGTTGAGAAGGGCCATTGTGGCAGCAGTTCGGACCTTAGACTTGGGGAGGTCAATAAATGTTTATTAAGTTGCAAAGGGCACTGGTATTTAAAAACGGGGCCCTAGGTATGTGACAAACGTTTACTAACACTGCAGGTCACGTCTGATAAGGTTCCGTACGGAAACCTACAGCACCCGTCCTACGATCGCGAAAGCGAAGAACCGCGAAATTCTAGTTTACATTTAGAGTGCGAGAGCCCGAATTCCTAATTCTGTGCACCTGTCCATTAAAACTTGACGTTTAGGGAAGAAATGGAGAGTTTGCGCATGACAGTGGATGTGCACGTACACTCTTGCTCTCACATGTTCGTCGTGATGCAAATCACGCCGAATTTGGCACTCAGTCACTGCGTTGTTGTTGTGTACGGAAAAGAGTGGTCTGAGAGATTACAGAAATCTAAGGTGTTATTTATTAGTAGCGTAATGTAATGTGATGTAATCAATATATCCAGTTAATGCAAACAGAGCAATCCAGAAAAAGAGCACGCACTAGGGCAAGAAAAAGAGAATGCACAAAGCTTCCAATATTCTGCACCGGCCGTAGTCGGCCATGACTGAGAATGAAAGTTTCAGATTTGCGTCCCCCGACATTTTCATTGGTTGACTCGCGAGTTCACAGTTTGCCAGAGCGGAAGGATCAATCACATCAACAAGGAGCGCAGGGAATAAAAATCTGTCATTTGATGTGTTCGGAGTTACTAGTGTCTTACCGAATCATTGATGCTTACATACAAAAAATTGGATCGCAAAAGTAGCGGAATTAGGCACCCGCCGAGGTGTGGGTCCTTACTCATTCACGGTGTGAAAATTGTGCAGCCAGACGAACAAGAAATCCGTTAAGACAAGCCGGCAGAGCTTATTTCGAAAAATTAAGTCAAGTGTGTTCATAACTTTGCGCATAAATTTCATCCTGAAAAGTTTGTTAGTAGTATCATTAAAAACTGTTTAAATATGTAGTGTCAAACAGTATTCTACACAGAGGCGACTTGCCACATGGTTGATCCGAAGGTTTTCTATTCAAAAATCGGAGGGTTGATGAAGTGACTCGATTTCGTTGTCGAAGACGATGGCAAAAAAAGTACTAGACTTGCATTGCATCGCCAGTTTTATTCTCGAATGTGTGGAAAATTACGTCCGAGTCGAATGGTATTAGAATGGTATTCCAATAGACAGTCCGGGTAACATTATTCTACCATTATATGATCATGATCTGCTTCAAAAAGCAATCCTAACTGGTTAACAATGGTTATGGGTATCTTCCATGTCGATGTGCTGTACGGTTTGTTAAATAAAATGGACGTAGGGTGCCTGTTACTTGCGTGTGAAATTTATGGCAACCGGATTTCACCGGAACGGACCGCAGCCGCCAGGTTGGGCGGAAGTGTGAAGTTTGGTGCATGAATACGTGCTTGTCACAAGTGATCACGACACCGGATCTGTGTAGAGGGAAGGACCGCTGCGGTAGACCGACCCTCCGGCGAGACTTGGGGCGAGTGATAGGTGTATTGGAAGGTAGAGATGGGGAGGGTGAGTGGTGATGGGGTCAAGGATAGTGTATGTATTTTCCGGGAATTATATATTTGGGTACATGGATTCGGTAGTACGTATCCTGTTTCTAAAAAAATTGAAAAAAAAAAATTGGACGTCAGGTTTTGAAAATTTCACGACTGGAATATTACCGAAATGCATTGTGGGAAAAGAGATGCGGCCCGTATCGATTGCGTGCCTTACTTTCCGTGTTTGCGAGCACGAAGAGTACCGACAAAAACGTTCATTTTTTTCGCTAGGTTCTATGGTTCAGACCCAATTACGATAAATATTTAAAACCAAAAAAATAGTAGTATCGGACCCTCTGATGCAAAAATCCTTAGAAACCCTTCGTTTTTCCGGAGATTATTGGAGGTTTAGTTCATTTGCATGCATTCGCTATGACGGATGATTACGTAATCTCTCGCAGCATGCTACTAATGTAGGATAATATCTGTTCGCCGACGGTGACACAGACTAGACACTTGCCGTAGCCACGAATGTCGATTTGAACAAATATGCGTCATCTGAATATGACTATAACATGATATATTAGCGATCATTCCAGATATTTAGGCTTACAACTGATTTTTCTAAAGCCGAAAGAAAATGTTTTTTAAGTGCCTCATTGGCGTGAAACTGGTTGAACAAAAGTCAGATGGTTTTTTTAGGCCTATAGGCTATTATAAATTATAAAAAGGTTTAGTGTGTGTGCAGGGCGTGCCCCAGGGACCATTTATACTGGGGGGAGGGGGTGTTGAGTCTCTGTGGCGACAAACAATGGTCCGGATTCGGAATTATCAAATTTTCGGGCTCGCTATGCTAGACGGCTAGACCCAAATATTTTTCACTCGGTTCGAAATTTTGAAGATCGGGGGGGGGGGGGGGGAGGGAAGGGGAAGGGAGGGGTATTATGGTGCCGGGGGGAAGTTGGTCGACCAACAGCTCACGTTTCATATTCAGTCATTCCAAATTTTCGAAATCCACATAGGAGCGGGACACCCAGCAAGAAAATCAGCTCATCAACAAAAAGGCCAGTTGCCGAAATAATGCGACAAATTAACATTTTTGCCGACAGAATTTCTTCAATGGGGGGGGTGTCACACCACCCCACAACCCCCCTCTGGGGAAGCCTGTGTGTGTGTTGTGTATGGGTGTACATTATATGTATGCGGTGTGTGTATGTATGTGGTTGTATATGTGTGTATTTAATGTGTGGGGTTGTAATTAATAATAAATATAGGAGGCCCTAAAAAATCACGTGTATGTTCTTTCCCATCAAAAAACTGAGACTGGACGATTTTAATAGAGGGCCGGACTCCCTCCACGCCAAAAACTGTGCATTACTATAAATTCGAGAGAATGCCAAAAAAGAAACACTACTTTCAATACATTTCCCCACCCTCTTTCAGACCCTGCCCTGGGCTAGACCCAGCCCTTCACTGCGGTGGTAGTCCCTGTACTTCTAGCTGTGGCTGCAGTTGGGCTGCAGAAAACCCTTGACAATATTCAACCACCTCTTGTTTACCACATTATTTTTCATTTGATTTTTGTGGCTGTTGTATAAAATTAAAAATGTCGTGTAGCTGATAAAATTTGACGTATATCGAAGGACAATTGGGCGACAATGTAGCCATTTTAATTCCAAATGCTTGGTGCATGGTGGTGGACAAGGCAAGAAGAGGAATCTTGATCACTCCCTCGGCCCCATCGCATAAGTTGTGCAGCGGGAAATCATTTTGGGGCCGAGGGGAGTGATCCCGATTAATCTTATTGAGTGGACAAGTATTCCATTGCTTGCGCAATTGATCACATTTGCATTTACAGATACGGGGGGGCCCTGGGTTCCTTGCGACTATGGTTCTCACCACTGACTAGCGAAACCCAAGGCACAGGGCACCCGCGTATTTACAAATACTGTTGGTTATAGTACCGCCCAAGGCCATGAAAGCCGTATGGAAAGTACCCCGAAAATTACACTCGTCGTTGATTTCCCCATACGGCATCATCGAATATAAAATGATCCTAGAAATCCATGAACATAGTCAGACATTTAGTTTGTTGAGATCCGTTTAGCATGCAAGACAGATAAAACTATTTCTTTTCCCAAAAAATGGTCCGTAGCGTTGCGGACGTGGCCGCTGTGGATAGTTGCGAAGACACGTGGACTTTTAACACAGTAGTAATGCAAACACTCCGAAGTTCTAATCTTGTTTGCACAATGGGAATTGGACCCGGCGAGGAGAAACATGATACTGCTCAGGGTGGACAACTCGTCGTTTTTATTTTTTACCAGCGAAAATTGGCATGTCGGCCGATTTTATTATCACTGGGAGAGCCAGAGGCGTGTTACACATGGCAACAGCGATACACATTTTGTGACCTTTTGCAGTAGGGGAAAGAAAATTATATAGTTTTGGCAACTCGCACTCCCAACATGCAATGGGTAGGGGAGGTAGCAAACACTTCTGTTTCCTGTTTTACTGGCGGCAAGTTGAATGGTAGGTAGAGGCTTGCTTTTCCAAATATGTTCTTTCAAAAATTTCACTATTTCTCATCTGAGAGATGTGGTTGACAATGACATGTCATATTAACAAGGATAGTAATATCTATCCAGGGAAACCCAATTGGTTATTATGAAATTAATTTTGAAATTTGATTTATTTTGGTTTTACAGAAGCCATAAATAGAAATATAAATCAAAATTTCAAAATTCATTTCATAAAATAACAAATGGTGTTCCTGGATAGAATTACTATCCCTCTTAAAGTATAATATGCCCTTTCAACCAAATCTCTCAGATTAGAAATAGTCAAGATCTTTTGAAAGAAAAGTTTTTTGGGTCTTCCATGCCAAACACCAAGCCTTGTGTGGAACCCACCCTCTCAGATTTGTGAAATTGCAGTCAAAGGTACATTTTATGGGGTACAGAGGAGGTCAAAGGAAAAAACCAAATTCCATTCCCATTTTTGAAGTTATGGCCTCAAAGTTTTACGACTCGGACTATAAAATTGTGATTCAGTATTAGAAAAACTTTATTAATGCTATTTATATAATCAGTAGTTGCTTTGTTATTGAGCAAACAAGATGGCTAAGTAAGAATTTCTTTGCATTCCCCCTAGTAAAATAGGCCCTCACATAGTTGCCATGGTGCAAAAATGGACTAAAAAGGGGGACCACACCTAGAGGGCGCTACTTGATCCGCGTACATCTGTTATGAAGTTCTAGCATTGAAAAAATATTATCATACACTAGAACAATCACTGTGATAGGAAGTTTTTTTTTGATTTTTGATGTCTTCAGTGAAAAAATGTGGATTACATATTCAACAAATCAGCTCGTTGGTTTTAAAAGTTGCTGAATTCAGAAACCTTCACAGACAAATTGCAAAATTGACAAGTATTTGGGAAATTTTTTTTCACACTACAGACACTTTAGATGTGATCAGTATCATCCAAAACATGTCCCAAAAATTCCTACATGAAAGTGTTAGGTGACAGAGTTAGGTGACAGAGTACTTTTTTGGTTAAAGGTTCGAATTCTGCAACTTTTTAAACCAAAATGGGCCCAACTTTGCTTCATCTGTTTTTCACCTAAGACATCAAAAATACAAAACAAAACGTATATCACAATGATTCCTATAGTGTTGATAATATTTTTTCAAAGCTTTTTTTTAGAACTTAATAGCAGGTTACGCATTCAAAAAGCGCCCTCTATGTTGGTCCTATTTTGTAGTCAATTAACACAATGGCAACCTTTCGATTTGAAGGCCTATGTTTTACTAGGGGGATATATAAAGAAATTCAATTGCCACTTGTTTTATTGCATCAATAAAAAAGGCAACTACTGATTATTAATAGAATAATAAAGTTTTGTTATAATGAATTACACTTTCATAGTACGAGTCGTAAAACTTTGAGAGGCCATAACTTCTCAACACGGAAGAATGTTTTGAATTTGAATTTTTCCTTTTGACTCCTTGTAGCCCAATAAAATGTACCTTTGACTGCAATCCACCAAAATCTGAGAGGGTGGGTTCCAACTTGGTGTTTGGCCATTGGAATGACCCATTGGCAAAGCCAACCTTTTACCTACCATTATTCAAAATTGGCAGCCATAAAAACAGGGAGGAAACAGAAGTGTTGCTAACTCCCCTACCCATTGCATTCTGCTGAGGGTGAGTGCGAGGGCCCACGTATATAATTTTTCACCTACTGCACGTCAACAAAATGGTATCGATGTTGCCATGTAACAGCCTCTGGTGCTCTCCCAGGTATAATTAACATCGGCCGGACAATGCCAATTTCCGCTGAACAAAAACGTAACGAGTTGTCGGACCATTGGCAAGTAGTATAATGTTCTCGACTCCGCGAGGTCAAAATCCCATTGTGCAAACAAATTAGAACTTCGGAGTAGTTGTTGTGCATTTACTACTGTGTTAAAGGTCCCGTCGTAGCAATGACCCACAAGCGGACCCACGTGGCAACGCTATCGTGACGCCATTTGGGGAAAAGGAAACTATTTTATTATGATCTTGCCATTGACAAAACTTATTCAACAAATAAATGGCTGACGATGTTCATGGATTGTATAGGACAGTTATATTCGATGATGCGTGGGGAAATCAACGACGAGTGTAATTTTCGGGGTGGTGGGTAATTTTCCATACGGCTTTCATGGCCTTGGGCGGTAACTAATACCCAACAGGTTATGTTTGTAAATTACCGCTGGTGCCCATAGTGCCTGGGTTTAGGCTTCTTAGGCTCGTGGTTGAGCACCATACTCGCAAGGAACCAGCGTAGATGTAAATGCAAATGTGATTAATTGCGCAAGCAAGTGGAAATAATTGTCCAACGCAAATCAGATCTATCTTGATCACTCCCCTCGGCCCCCAAATGATCCCGCGCACAATTTATGCGAGGGGCCGAGGAAGTGATCAAGATTCTTCTTCTTGCCTTGTCACACCATTCACCAACAGTTGAATTAAAATGCGTATTGTCGCCCAATTTTCCTTCGATATACGTCAATTTATTACAGTAGCTACCATTTTTAATATTTTATACAACAGCACAAAAATCAAAGGAAAAATAAGGTGTAAACAAGAGGTGGTTGAGATATTGTAACGGGTTTCTTGCAGCCAACGGGAGCTCACAAAGCTAGAAGTACAGGATACCACCGCAGTGAAAAGGGCTGGGTTGCCTAGGGCAGGGTCCTCTGAAAGAGGGGTGGGGGTTAAAAAGTAGTGAAGTAGGTGTTTCTTTGTCGGAAGCTTCCTCGAATTTCTAGTACTGGACAGTTAGTTTTTGGCGGGGAAGGGAGTCAGCGCCCTCTATTTAAAATAGTCCCGTCTCGTTTGGATGGGAAAACTTATTCCTTGGAAATAAGTTGGCAAATTCATCCGACTTAATGGGTTATCCGGGCTACTTGACGTTCATAGTATGTGCATAGTGGCTTGTTGATTTTGTTTGGTATATCTGTAAGTTTCTTTTGTCGATTTGCAGAATTAAATAACAAACAAACAAACCCAAAAAGAAAACTAACAGTGATTTTAGCTCCGATATTTATTATAATTACACACACACACAACATATACATAAAACATACATATTAGGTACACACATACACACACACACAAACACACAAACCATTTTTATTTATAATAGCCTATAGGCCATAAAAACTCATCTGCCTTTTGTTAACAGGTTTCACGCCTCGATTTTAATAGAAACCCTTCGGGATCGCATGTGGCAAGTCGCTCTGTGTAGAATAATGTTTACACTACATAGTAAAAGCAGTTTTAATGATAATACTAACAAACTTTAACTGAAGAAATACGCAAAGTGTGAACACTACTTAATTTCGAATAGTGCCGGCTGTCGTAAACGGGATTCTTGTCGTTTGCTGCCAATTTTCACCGTGAATGATGTAAGGACGCCACACTCGGGGGGTGCCTGTTCGCTACCTAAAAGGCCATAACGTATTGCTTGAACGCGTTGCGAGAAAGTAAGCAACGCGTTTGTTGCGACATTTAGGCAACGCATTGCGACCATGTCGGCAAGCGTTTGTCGGAACGTTCGGCCAATAAAAATCATGGAATTTCTTGTGACGTATTTCAACAAATAGACCCACAACGCGTTGCTAGATACTTGCAATAAGGTTGGTCGTAGATAGAAACCGCCAACGGATCATGGGGCCGCAAAAGGGGCAAGGAGCAACACACGCGATGATTATCATTTGTTTCCGTGCAATGTCAATGAGGAATCACGCAACGAGTAGAACCCCCCAAACTTATTGTGCTTGTTTTCATTATGTTTAAGTGTAATGAGTGAAACAATACTACCAGGTGTTGTCCATGAATGGTATTACAAGAAATCTTGTTTTTATAAAAAGGTCGAACAAGTATCCCCTCAAAAATAACAGAAAATTCACACTTCGTCAGCTGTATCGAAAGATTGTAGCGTGCAGCCGCCAATGGAGTTGACTATACCTGAAACCCAAATTCTCCCAGTTTACATTAAACATCACAAATTTCTGCATTACCGTAGATTGAAGGCAGAAGCCGACTATTATTACAATTCACAATTGATAAATTTGCGTTTCTTTGTTAAATATGTAGTTCAGAAAAGAGACCTTGCGTGGAACGACGCCATTCTGAGATTAGGGCCTACACCGACACGGAGGCAAACTTGGTCATCGAGTGCCGCTTGAATCACGGCCCACACATCGCTCATCGCCCCGCTCATCGGTCCACACGGAACTTGTTAGACTTAATCAACCCTGTTTTCATAACTGTAATTCGATTCAGACCTAATCAGATAATGTAATTGTTTTGGTTTTTTAGGCCTACAATCAAAGTTTACAAAATTCTTTAAAGTTTGCTCCTTGTCGATCAATTTTCAAAGGAGTTGTACATTTACGCAGTTCAGTTACCCATTTTACATGTGGGAAGCCGACGGAGCCGAAAAGATCGGTTCGCCGCGAAGGTGCACTGGAGTTTGTATAGTTGCGTGCGGTGGATAGATCATGTCTAAATTCTGTAGTTGTTGACAAACATACAATCATTACAAATAAATTACAAATAAATTTATGTAGGAAAAAAATATAAACTTTTCTGTTTTACCATTTACAAAGTGTTATATTTGGCTGAAATATTTAAAATAAATGCATGATTTAAATACCAACGACAGGACGGACCAAGGGACTGTAGCTGCACTAGCAGCAGGGCAGATCGCGCTCATGACAACTCAAACTAAATGTCCTCTAATATCCCCAAAACAGTCGCCATTTATTTGTTATCTCAGTACTTTTACAGATAAAGGTGTAATACATATAAATCATACAGCTTTTAGATTCTTTTTGCTGATTTTTATTTAATACCAGACTCCAAATTTTGAAAGTTTTTTTGAGTTCCCATTGCCAATAGGCAAGTACACGTTGTTTACAGTTACATCCGGGAATCCAGCTTTAGTTTGCCCCTTTTTCGATCCCATCATGCATTGTGGTAGAGCGCCCTCTGTTGATATCTCGCTATCTACGATAAACCTTATGTGTTGCAAACCTTCACAACGCGTTGCGAGCTTCACAACGCGTTGCAAGCTTCACAACGCGTTGCTAAGGTCCACAAGCCATAAGGGTCATAACGTATTGGGGCTATTCCATATCAACACTCGAGATGTGCACCGCAGCATGTCATGGATTTTTCTCTTTTTTGGTGTGATGATAGATATTGATGAGAAATGAAAAATCCCGAAATTTTGAGCTTCATACCGCCTTTCGTTTTCCCGCAGGAGCATTCAGAAATTTAGGGGGGTCACAATCAAAAATGCTGTGCAATGCGAAAGACAATTTTGAGAGGGCCATAAACTTGTAATGGAACCCTCCACAACTTTGAAAATCACTATCTGGGGAATGTTTTTGGTGTAGAACTCAGATTTGGCATCCAAAATGTGATAGCTCCTTTACTTTTAAAGTTATTTGGCTTTAAAAATGCAATAACTTTCATCTGGGACAAAGTTTGGGGGGGTCAGAACACCGTAAGTAACAATATTTTTAATGTCCATTTTCTTGTTAATCTGAGTCACACTGCAGGACTTTCCACCAGTACAATAATAAGCACATTAGGCAAGTGATAAGTGAGTTACAGACTATTGAAAAATCCTAAATTTACATTTTGACATATATTGGCCCCCCTGAAAATCTATGTTGACATACCACATCACCCCTCTACTTCAGATATGTTGAAGATACATCATCAAAGAACTATTCTTGAAAGAACCAGCTTGGTGTCTTGATTTCTTCATTGTTTTCAGCACAAGACACTTTTGCTGATATCCCCATAGAATGTATATGGAGATATACACTGTGCATGTACAATGACCTCTGGGTCACGTATACCTTTGTGTGGTAACTTTGAGTGTGTATTTTGTAATGAAAAACTATAGACACCAAGCTAGTTCTTTCAAGGAAGGTTGTTGAATGATATATCTTCAACATATCTGAAGTAGAGGGGTGGTGTCGTATGTCAACATGGTTTTCAGGGGGTTAAAATGTGTCAAAAAAGTACAATTACTATTTTCAAGGGGCTGTACCTCACTTATTACTTTTCTAATGTGTTCATAATTGTATTGGTTCAAAGTTCTACTATGTAGCTCTGATTGACCAAAAGATGGACAGTAAATATTTTCTTACTTTTGGAGTTATGACCCCCCAGACTTGGCCCCGAATGAACAAAGGCGCATATTTAGACCTCATTAACTCTAAACGTAAACACGCTACAAACTTCCTGATGCCAGATTTGAATTCTACACCAAATATTACCCATAGATAGTGATTTTCAAAGTTGTGGAGGGCTCCATTACTAATCTGTGACCCTCTCAACATAGTCTTTCACATTAGGCGGCACTTTTGATGGTGACCCCCCTAAATTTCCAATTGCTCTAACGGGAAAACGAAATGGACTATGACGCTCAAAATTTCAGGATTTTCATATCTCATCAATGTCTACCAACACACTTAAAGCGAAAAAAATCCACGACGTGCTGCGGTGCACATCTCGAATGTTGACATAGAATGGGCCATTGCTGCAACGCGTTGTGAGAAAGTCACAACGCGTTGAGACATTTCGGCAACGCGTTGCGGTGTCGGCCAATCAAAATCATGAATTTCTGTGACGTATTTCAAAAATATAAATCTCACAACGCATTGCGACCTTCACAACGCGTTGCAAACCTTCACAACGGCCGCGTTGCGGCAATACGTTATGACCCTTATTGCCTTCACAACGCGTTGGCAACGCGTTGTGAAGTTTACAACGTGTTGTGAAGGCTTGCAACGCGTTGTGAAGGCCATAAGGGTCATAACGTATTGCCACAACGCGTTGTGGATCTATTTTTTGAAATACGTCACAGAAATGCATGATTTTGATTGGCCGATGTCGCAACGCGTTGCTACCTTCTCACAACGCTTTGCGGCAATACGTTATGACCCTTATGGCTTGTTGTGAAGCTTGCAACGCATTGTGAAGGCTTGCAACGCGTTGTGAGTTTCCACAACGCGTTGCTAGATACTTTGCAACGCGTTGTGGGTCTATCTTTTGAAATACGTCACAGAAATGCATGATTTTGATTGGCCG